>JAJJMA010228748.1:0-23848 GCA_023529015.1 Papaver nudicaule
TTCAATAGCTTCAGCTTCCAAAGATTGGAAAGAAGAGGCTCACTCCTACAACCAGGAAAAACTACACCCAAAATGAGTATCTATCAAGTGCAAAAAAAAAGAAACTGACTGAATAAAACCGATTGCTAACCTTAACCAGGATTGCTTCATTAGGTCCTGAAGAACTCGGGAAGGGAACATTTGGAAGTGTGGGAAAGCAATATGAAAAGGTTTCCATGTGCCTTCCCTTGATACTTGGAAATACGGTATATATACTAGTCTCTTGAATCTACTTGTGCAGCGCAGGTTTAGAGCAACAACAGTATATTAGTCTCTTGAATCTACTTGTGCTCTATATTAGGAAAGAAATGTTAGAATTCGATCAGGTTGCAAACAGAATGCAATCAGATTGCATTTATGTAATAGATACGTGGAAGCAATTTTGTGAATTCATGATTGATTCCGCACTCCACAATTTGTTTGCAGCAATTTTCTTCCGAAATCTTAACGAACCTCATCTTTGTCACTACTTTCTGCAATTACCTCTACTATTCATAACAGGTATCGATTCCAAAAAACTTGCTTAAGCGGTAACTGTGCTCATTTGAAAAATCTTATGTTGCATCTTTAGTAATCTAGCCTGTATTAAATTAAGCACTGCCATTGTAGGTGTAGTAACTGGGGATCAGTTAAGGGCCAATATATGGATCGTCATTGTTTTTTGAAGTTTGACCAAAATTTCCAAACCCCAACCTTCTAAAAAAAATTCTTTTTTTTCTCCACAGTTAATCTGATTGAGCTGAAATAAATCCGACTCAAACTGAAATGAAACTCAAATTTCAAAATGAAACCTGGAGCCGAACTGACTTTCAAACTAAATCAACTTTTTATAAAAATCTGAATTCACAACTTCCAACAACCTGAACCACCAAAGTTCCAAATCTGCACACTTTGGCTTTAAGTTAAAAATGCTCTTTTTACATTGCACTTACAAAGTTAAAAGACTCCATGCGGTTTAGCAGCCTACTACCATAAAATGAAGCAGGCTCTCTGGATTGTGGCCACCTTTCCTGGGTGGACTAACTTTGCTGCTGTCCTCAGCAATAGTTTACCTTCTTGCTCTCGCGGCCAAACACAAATCTGCCTTCACATTGATCAGCTGAGACTAGCTCCTGCACCAAAAGCATAGATATTTGCCTTACTTTTGGATATCTAGGACTTTGAGCTGCATCACAATAAAGATAAAGAGGAGGATTCAGTGTTTCCTCTAATAAGGTGGATCAAAAGTTACAGTCTCGATCGGAAGTTTCCAAAAGAACAACTGGAACTGAACTTCGTTTTATAGAAGCTTGTCAAGTTCTTCCCAGAGGGCCCAGAAGCATTCTGCCAGACGATCCATGAAGAAACCAATATAGCCTTCTAACATTTTCAAGTTCCCAGCCTGAACGGAAGGCCAAGCAGTCGGTAATTTTGGTAGTTTAGTTCCTTAATGGAAGACATGCCAGACTAGAAATATCAGTTTACCATGGGTAAGAGAACCACCAAAAAGAATCAGTATTGAATCAGATACACCAGTTGAATCCCCTATGAAGAATGTGCTGACCTTAACGTTCTAACCGAAGACCAACCACGGGTAAGGATTGTCTGACAGCGTGCATTTACAGAATTCTGTAGTAAAATCCATGATTACACATAGTAATACAGGAGAAATAGTTCAGCAATTGCACGTTTATTAGCAGACCAACTAACAAAAAGCAGCAAATGAATACATGAAACAAAAAATACAGAAGGCTAATGATTCAAAGCTATAAACAATTATTGAAGGCTATTAATTAATGAACAAAAATCCTACATCCAGATTCTAAAATCACAGTTAGAGCTTTTATGTAATGATCAGGGTCAAGGCACGCAACATAATCAGCATGGACATCAGGATGAGACAGTGAATCATGCGGATCCACCATTCCCAACTCCAGTCACCATGCACGGTTCATTGGTTTAAGCAAAGACACTTACAACTACAAGTGATACAAATCGGTGAGCTGCCCAAGTTCTGAAGGAATACATCCACCTCGCTTATTATTATTCAGCTGAATCATCTGAACTACCATCTGGTAATTATTATTCAGCTATCTTCTTCACATTTTCACTCCTTACTGAAGCAGCTGGAGCCTTTTTAGCTGGAGCAGTTCCGGAGCTCTATACAATCTGGTAGCAACATAATCCTGCGACATGAAATGGAAGAAATGCCATTGTATCTTGGTTATTTTAGACAAAATAAAAATAAAGAAAAACAATAGTACCAAGAATAAGAATGAACAGAAAAGGTAAAATAAGACTGATACAAACGTTACCAGTTTGAATCCCTGATCTACAGAATACATGAGCACAGAGATAGATATACATGTTATTAGGGTCAATCTCAAGGGCCTTCTTAATATCCAGCTCAGCCAGATCAAAATCAACCAACAGCAAACTACACACGTAAACAATACACTAGAGAGGCTTCAAAAGAATCTATAACAACTTCAGAATATATAACAGTTAGTGCAAAGTTCTTTTTGCACTTTCTTTCAGGTGCAAAATTGTTTCTGCACTCCTTCCTTGGAATTTGGTTTCAGCAATTTTCTCGTGAATTCTTAATGGTATTTTTGGATCACGAACCAAAGTTATGGGTGATGAATGTTGTGCCCCATCATTTCTGAGGAGAACACATTTGGTGTTGTTTATGAGAACGCATTTCTGGCTTAGGATAGGGGTACCACTTGGTTAAACGTAATGATTATACAGTATATGAAAATAGTAGTAGTAGGGATATTATTGAAATAGGAGCACCATCCTCATTTGAATATATTTGAGTTCTTTGATGTACTAAATGGCACCGTCCTCAGTTGGACCAAGCAGGGGCTTCAAGGGTGTATGCAGCAGAAGGCAGTATAAAAATGGCCTCAGTGGCAACTCAGGTATAGACTCATTATTTTTTCCTCTTCTCTTATTGTCTATGTGAAGTTTGGAAATGCGGCTAATTTGCTAACGGTTCACTACAGCTAAATGAGATGACATGTACTTGAGGTTTTGTAGTTGCCTTGGTGGTTGTTATGTCATGTATGAAGAGGTTTTGAATTTCTGAATAACTATAAGCCTGGAACGCCTGCACTGTCGGTGTTTAAAAATGTGTCGTCTCAACTGGAAAGTGCCACCTAAGCTGCGACATTCATAGATGGATAGTAGGGTAATAGGTTCGGACATAATGTTCATAGTTTCATTGAATGACTAAATGACCCAAATATATTTTGGTGATTAGAACACATGGTGTGAATGAGATGTATATCAACAAATATCGTAACAGCAGTATCTTGACCCTAGTATGGATGCTTGATGGGACCTGTTTCCATGAAGAAATCATGAGATATAATCAACAAAAGTACCTGCTGAGATCCCAGACATCAGTCTCCTACCAAGACAGCAAGAAGCTAAGATAGTTTCGTTCTTTAGGCACCACCCAAATTGGTAAACATCCTCCCTGTTGACAAAAAAACGAGACTATGACAATCAAGATTTGTTTTCCTTGTTATAGCGTATATCATGATATTCACTGTATATATGAACACTACTGAACGTAATCTGAGAACGTTTATTTGTGCTTTGTGAGAAAATCCTAGAAATTGCTGAATCAAAAAAATTGGATCTCTAAATTTCTTTCACAAAGGAAACCGAACAGGTCTCTGATCATCACCAATGGAAAAATCGTTGTATGAATTAGAATAACAAACAAAAGTTAACGGAAACCTCGATACCTTGCTAAAGTTAATAGAAACCCACTACACCTATGGATGCATCCTAGTTTTATCAAAGCGATTGAAAAGTTGCAATGTGTGAATGCCTGAGTAGCAATAACTTTATAAAAAGTGCCACCTTGTACCTAAAACTTTGTAGGATTTCGTAGGCTAGCTAAGCTTCTGAAGTCAGAACCGAAGGACTTGAGCTGATTAAAACTTAAGTTCCTGCAAGATCAATTCATACAATTATGAAGCAAGTGATCAAAATTTGATTATGAAGAGGCAAAAGGAGTTACAAGTTTTCAAGTTCCTGCAAGCTACCCAAGTTTTGTATCTGCCCAGCAAGTGATGTGTTGTGCAAATCCCTGAAGAGTGCAAGATGAAGAAAATAAGTAGACATACCTTAACACAAATGCCACACCAAATGCATAATTCCTCAGAGATTGATGCAATCTTAGAACTACTTGAAACTTCAATACATTGTTTACCTTTAAAAAAAGATACAATTTTTAATACTCAATAACATAAAATCTAATGAATGGAAACTCTGGGTTCACTAAAATTTTCATGAATTGAGAAAGAAAGTTAAAATTTACCAGTTCTAACAACAGGGCAATTCCTTCTGCATTCTTGACGGCCCTTGTTAGGTTTGCAGCAGTCGGGATTGAGAACGGCGATACGAGCCAATCGTTCAGGCATGATGATTCTAGATGAAAAAAAAAACAATTTCTCTTTCTCTCTTTTCTTATTTTGGTTACACCTAATCAGAGTTAATGAAAATCTGATTACCATATCCTGGTCCCAAATCCAAGTCTATGTTAATCTGTAAAAATGAAAGCCAACACCACAAAATTAAACAGAGATTAACAAACAAAATAAACATTTATAAAATCAAGCATTTGATTCAAGCTTCTAATAAAAAAACTTCAAACCTAAAATCAGAAAAAAAAATTATAGGAAAAGAGGCAAGCCTCATAGATATTCGTAGAACTTCGATTCAAGACCGGGAACTATTACATGACTATTATCAACATCTTCGGATTCATCAGTAAAACTGTTATTTGATCCTGATAAAAAGCGTTTTCATTGTGAAATGAATAGAAAGAAGAGACTGGGTATGATTTGAAGAGGTGATAATGGGATTATTTGAAAGTAATCTTGGTTTAGATAGATTGAGAAGTTGACTATGGAGATATAAATTTTGTAGAGATTTCTTCTCTAGGGTTCACTGGGAGAGGAGACGAAGGAGAAGGAGTACAAGTCTATTTAAGAAGCAATTGACGAATTTACCCTCATATTTAGGGACATGAGCGGGATTGACCATATAGATGGTATCCGGCTTGTCCAAATACCAAGCTTGTAGTAGTTTCATCGGCTCCAAAATTAGCCGAAGTAGTTAGTGCAAATACAAACCTAAATAGAGTCATTTTGTACAATTCCAACAAATCCAGGAAGCAAGAATCACAACGGACTCGCAACTGGTTGTACGACAGCTAGACGGGAGTTACCAATCTAATGATTTGTTATCTAAGTATAAAAGGTTAGCAAGAAGACTCATGTCGAAGATTCCGCATCTCAAAATACGACACATTTGCAGAAAGGACAACAGGCACGCAGATGCTTTGGCGTTCATCGCCTCCAAGGTTACGGACGAAAACATAATATCCATCGACGTCGGTAGGATAAGGCAATCATCAATAGCAACCAAAGGAGAAGAACTGGTGATGATCATCCAAGAGGAACACGACGATTGGAGAATTCCCATAAGAAAGTACTTGGAAAACAGAGAATTGCCAAGCAATCCGCTAGAGGCACATAAAGTGATTAGCAGATCTGCTAATTACCGACTCATAGACGGAGTCCTTCACCGACAGTCCTTCTTGGGTCCACTGTTAAGATGTGTGCACCGAGTAGACGGAATCGCACTAATGAAAGAGCTGCACAGCGGAGAGGCAGGTACCCACAGTGGTGCAAGAGCACTAGCACAGCGAACAAAGGCCCAAGGGTACTACTGGCCATACATGCATACCGATGCAAAGAACATCTCTCAAAAATGTGATCCATGCCAAAGATTTGCTAAACGAATCCATGCACCAGCAACAAATCTGAACTCAGTCTTAAGCCCTTGGCCCTTCGCCAAATGGGGGGTAGACATTGTCGGCCCATTTATTCCAGGAACGGGGCAACGAAGATACATCATAGTTGCAACCGACTACTTCTCCAAGTGGATCGAAGCCAAAGCCTTACGAAGCCACACGGGAAAAGAAGTATTCACCTTCTTTTGGGAGAATATATTCTGTCGTTTTGGAGTACCCGCGGGGATAGTTTCGGATAACGCACAAGAATTCCTCAGTGCCGAAGTTAAAGAACTCCTAAATCAATACAACGTAAGACTCGATACCTCGACACCAATCTATCCTCAAAGTAACGGACAGGCCGAGGCAACAAACAAAACCATAGGAGACAACCTGAAAAAGCGTGTATTGCCACACAAGAAATAGTGGTGCGAACATCTGCACAATGTACTATGGGCATTCCGAACTTCACAAAGGCGAGCAACGGGAATGACTCCCTTTCACTTAACATATGGGACTGAGGCAGTGCTACCTACGAAAATAATGATACCAACAGATAAATACAAAGCGTGGGAGCAGAACCTATCAGCAGATTTAATATACGCAAAATTGGACGACCTCGAAGAAGAAAGGGAGGAAGCTCGGCAGCACATCATTAACTACCAAGAAGGGACTGCCCGAGGCTACAACAAAAAAGTGATTGAACGAGAGTTTCAACCTGGCGAGCTAGTGTTACGCGAAATACCTCCCTATCAAAAAGGAAACGCGGGAAAGCTAGAGCCAATATGGGAAGGCCCGTACACAATAAAGCAGAAAGCGGGAAAAGGAGCATACAAGCTAGTTGACGAAAAAGACGGTCTCGAACTCGGCAACGCATGGAACGCCAAATATATCAGGAAGTATTACTCTTAAATGTACCATGTACCTTCAAAATAAAGACAATTTTGCAACGACAGCTTCGAACCAAACTCCAAAAGCATGATCTGGTTGAAAGGCTGTAACGCCGAGGCAAAAACGCCAAACAAACAAATAGGCTGTAACGCCGAGGCAAAAACGCCAAACAAACAAATATGCTGTAACGCCGAGGCAAAAACGCCAAATAAAAAAGACCTCGCATAGCAGGCACAGAGCCGATGCACGTATAAATCGTAAGGGCCCTACGAGTTATATGGCACGGTCCTCTACCCACAAGACACCCTGATAGTGGTGAGCACTTTGAATCAAGGTTACATAAGCCGACGATACATTTGTGCTCACTACCAAACGGCCACGAGGAGTAAACGTCCTCGGGCGCCGAAGGGACGATAAATGGGATTAACATCTACCTATAGAGGAAGATGGAACCCCGAGGCAGCTGCCTCATTCCGAAAAATAAGGAACGAAGTACGAAGCCGAGGGATGCAGTTAAAGATTTGGATGGGTCGAAATTTAGGCAGCGATAAGGGAAAAGTGCCATGTCTAAGCTCCAGCCTTGACCGGCACTCCCCCATTGTGTTACTTTATTATTGAAAGGCGGGGCATCCACGTTAACACTTACATTTACTTAGGCTAAAGGTCATCAGGGCACTAACATGCCCTCTAGGAAGATACACAGCTATCTTCGATACCTACCTAACGTATTAAGAGTATAACGGGTGTCTACGACATCAATAGCCAGTGTTTTGCTTCAAACCAGTGCGAGTAACTTAAAGCCTTTGGGAGGGGTGACCGTACGCCCCCACTAGCTCGGTTCACTATCCCCTACATCGAAGTAAGCCCCGAAGTTATACCTAAAGCAACCATACTAGCCAGAAAAGAAGGATAGCAGCAAAACAACCATTCAATTCAAAAAGGAAAAACTCAAATTCAACAAGCTACACTGAGCCATAGTCAAAGCACAAGAGCAATAAAGAAAATTCAAACAGGGTATCTTCCACTTAAACACTCTTCATATTCTCCTCGGTGGTGTCATTGATTAGGGAACCATCAGTCTCCAAAACACCAGCAGGTTGCACAGAGGCTTCAACAGCCTTACTTCCTCCAGTCTCTTCATTCACGTCCTTACTCGAACTCTCCTCTGGCATATCATGGCCATGCTTTTCGTTGTTCACGTCATCTTCGCCTTCCCCCTCAGTAAGATCAAGCTCACCACTTTCCAATGCAGCCTTCAGTCGCGCTAAGGCCTGCTTCGCATATGCACAAGGAATAAGTCCCTTGTCGGACTCCAGGAAGACATCAACATCATTCACTCCTTCGTCATAATAGGGAGGCTGTATGCTAAAATCCCTAAACACATCTCTCACATGCTGGCGACAAAAACAACTTAGTTCGATCCTCCTCCTCACTGATATGCCTTCGGAGCTCTAGAATTTCCTGATCACGAGCAAGGAGCAGCCCGTCTTTTTCCCTGCAGGCACCCTGCGAAAGCCGGAGCTCGTTTTCTTTAGAAGCTACTGCGGAGTTAAGTTGAGAAACCTGTTCCTTCTCGGCCTCCAGCTTTTGAGCACATTCATCCTGTTTCTGAACAACGGTCCCAAGTTGTTTCGAGAGATCACCCTTCTCTTTTTCCAAACTTTGAATAACCGCATCAAGGCGGATAATCTCACGCCTTTGCGTCTCATTCAAATCCACCAGGTACACACCATGATGCTTTTGCTATAGACGATAAGACAAAAACCAAATCATCACAAAACCTCCAACACTCAGAAACAATTCCAAACAAAAAGAACATGCACTTACAGCCTCAAGAAAAGCTTGATGCTTCCCAGGAGATGCGGCAAGAACGTCTCTATCCCACTTGCCAGAATATACTTGTGAAAGGAATTTAGCAAAAGCAGGATCCAACGGATGCTTCAACGGATCCCTAGCATGCGCTCTCAAATGATTAGAGAGGTCTTCGGCGTAAGGGCCAGGAATAGAGCTTCGTTCAAGAAGTCTCTGTGCCTCCTCTGCCGAATAAGGCCTCCGCACAAAGCCAACAGGAGGAACAGGACCAGAGGGTTGACCCAGCGAAGAGTCCGCAGACCGGTCATTCGAACCATACTGACTAACGCTACTAATCGGACATGGATCAACAGGACCTGTTGGCAGCATAATAATTTGGGAAGGTATCGCCTTAGTACCATCCTGAAGAGCTGGAACACTCTCAGGTACCACCTTTTGCCTCTTTGGAGGATCAACCCTCACAACATCGATGCTTTCATCACCAACCTTTTTCAGGGGCACACTAGGAACAACTGCACCCTTATCAATACTCTTTCCAGCAGCCTTCTGCGAACCATCGGTTCGATGAAGAGTTTGCAAAAACTTCTTATTCACACCACTTAGAACAGGTTTCTCCCGATTAGGATCACATAGTGAAAACTTCATCGAACCTTCCTTAACCCGAAGCACTTTCACCTGCTACAAAAACAGTCAAGATAGTCAGGTTCTAAAACAGAGGCAGATATCCATATCTAGAAAACAACCGAGGCATATAGTATTTTCTCACCGGACTATCTTGACTCTTTTCATCACTCGGTTTCGAAACTTCCTTTCTTTTCCTTGAATGATCGATCTGTTCCTGAACCAGTGGGCTTCCTAATTCAGGCTTCTGAAAAAAGATCACATTAGAAAAACAATAAGGGAATATTCACCTGCATATACACTCGTATCACACAAAGTACCTTCTCTTTAGCAGCAGATATTCCTTCCTGAAATCTTTTGCGTTTCTCCTCGGAGAAGTGAACCCTGAAAAATTCAACAACAGAAAACTTGTGATCTTTTCTGAACTTCGTTCGTTCAACCCTTCTCTCTTTATCTTCGTAACCGAAAAGAACAGGACCTTCGATGAGGACAGGCTTAGAAAACCACGCCTCACCGCCGCGAAGAAGAGCATTCGCTGCAGACCCAGGAGAATACACGTCGCTCATAACCTGCGAAGTATCAGAAGATTTAACCAAGCTTACGCCCCAGGGGACCCTCGATGCAGGCAAGCCCTCTTCTGCTTTATAGTACTTAAAAAAGTTCTCGGCAGTCCAAAAATCTGGTGAACGTTTGAATGCCTCAGGAAGTTTTTCATAGTAAAAAGATTTACCAATCGAACGAGCTACCCACTCTCGGTAAGAGGTAGTCGTGAGGATTCCAACAAACATTAAAAGCCACAGGTGTCGGCCAAAGAAGTTAAAATACCGGACACGTGTTGAGCAAAACAAAAATTCAAATCAGTTTCCTTCTCCAAATCTCTTCGATCTTCGGATAAGGAAAGAGGCAAACTGTAGGGGGTAAAAACCCCTCGGACCACGTGTCTCGCATCCAGGAAGCAAAACCACACCGAAAGGATTAAGTAGCGATGATTCGGACTGATAAAGGAAGAGAAGCTACACTTGAGCGAAGTAAAGACTCGGAGTGGAAAGGATTCGGACCATGGCAAAGAGACCGAAGCTCGGGATTAAGCCTCGGAGTATAAACCGCCTTACTCGACAGAAACTGACACCACCACGATTGAGTCTTTTGTCTTTATTAGCTGTAAACCACCCAAGCTCGGCCTATATAAGGCGAGCTTGGAAAACATGGTAAGGGTTGGATTCTTATTTGGTTGAGCCTAAGTAGCAAGAGAGAGATTAGGTTTGTAATCTCCTCTGGTTCCTTAGGGTTTAATTCATGTAATCGCAGCATTAGTAATACACAGAAAGTCTTCTTATATTTTGCCTTTACTACTTGAATAAGGTCTTTAATTACTGATCATATTACCTTCGGTATTGTTCTTATGGTCTTCGTACCATCGATTCTCATCTAAATACTGTATGTGCGAGTAGATCTGATGGATTTAGTAACTTGGGTGCTTATGCAGATTTTCTACTCGTACATTTTCTTTCAGGTATTGAAAGCCTTGCGACTACAACATTGTTTCAATCTAACACCAATGTTTGAAAGATATGTAGTTATCCTCTTCTTAGTAAGGTACTCTGCTTTGGTTTGAAACTTTAAAGTTATTTAGAGCAAAGTCTGATACACATGTTTGTATATCTCTAAAGGATCATTAATAATCATTGTGAAAATGGAGATATAAATGAACATCATTTTCATTCAGCAGAACATGTTATATATGCTCATTTCAATTTGCATCTGTGACCATGGTCCATGACATACCAATTAGTAGATCGGATAAAGCATGGTCCTTGACCATGACAAACTAATTAGTAGATCGGATAATTTAGCGGCTTCAACTTACCTAGCATTTGCGCGAAACTCCTATATATATATGCATGTAAACAATTTAAGTTCTTCCTACTGTAATTTTAACATGGATTCTATGACTCCACATCATATAAATCCTTTTTATGGACAATTCTCGAGTCAATTAGATTGTAGTCGGTGGTGCTTATAGGGGTCTTTGCCTTCAAGTACTTTTTCTTATTAACAACTGTTTTTTTTTTTTTTTTTGACAGTTGGGTTATAAATCCGCCTGACAAATGGTCAGAAAATAGAAATCACGGGAACAATTAAAAAAATAAACATCATTATTAGTTTGATGATGCAAGCCATACGCATGTGGGGGTAGTTGCACTTGCTACTTCTGCTACAGTGCCTGTAATTGAAATTGAATTAACAAGATACAGTCTTCCATGAACTATTCAGTGTTTCTTTCAGTCTTCCAACAAACTCAAAATCTAATGATCAGGAGCAAAGTCTTCTTCTGCCTTTCATAGTGTATCTACTATTTTTTTTATCTTATTTTGTGTGTTTGTTCCATAGAAATACCTTAGATAGGGACTAGCAAAATTATTTTTATGCACTCTTATCACTCATTGTATATGAGCAAGGACAGCTCTAGCATAGGAAGATGTTGCTCAAGTAGTCAAACTTATATAAAGCCATCGTACATCGTTTTTTGCTATTATTATGAGCAAGCTCCATAGGATCTGTAATGAAATAACTGAAGTCTCTATAGTTTTTGAGTTATACTTTTTATCAAGTAGAGTAAAATCGTGATACTTCCTATCAGTAAAATGAACTGGACTTCATCTGCATATTCTTACTTAATCTTTATACATGTAATTGTATCGAGAACCAAGTTGTTTTCTGAAACACATTTTAGAAACTTGCATATTCTTATTACGACATCTTATAATGGTTATCTACCATGGACCTGCATCGACAGTTTCGGAATATGTTTTTACACTTGAATTTTCCAGTTCTGTTTGATGAGTTCGGTTGTTTAGTGAATTTAGAGTGGAATCTGGGCCAATCTGTTTAGAACAATTTATTCCAGCATACTGGAATTCGGTTTCATCTTCCTTTTGGCTACATTAGTTTCATGTACGCTATCTCCAGAATTTATGTGTATGTTTTGGTTTCCGTCTTTTTCGATATTTTAGTATATTTTTGAACACCGGCCTCCAAATAAGTTTGGGTAAGTTTTTATAGTGTATTTTTGGTTACAACTATACTTATATATCTCATTTTTGGTTTTAGCTGCATCCACCTACGATGAGATGTATGCAAAGTGGCCACCTTGCACATTAGAAGCACAAAAGAGGATCAGCAGTAACGCATTTGAGAGCAGTAAAGATGGCATCTAATGCTAATGTAAGACTTCTTACTTGCCTTAAACTTTTTTATCTTAAATTTCATCTGCGCAATGCAGTTTTATTGTGAAGCATGATTGAATGTATACGGTATTCATAATAGACTGGCTACCACGGGGTGTAAAAGAACCCATTAGAAAAATTCAATGTGAGACACTGAAATAATCAATAGATCTAGGAATTAAATAGTTCATGAGTAAGTTTTAGAGATTAAATTATTCTTATTGCATCTCATCTAATTAACCGTAGCATATAGTTTTACTTACATGCTCAGTTGGTTAATGTATTGTTTTATCGGTATTTTTTTGGTTTAATTGTGTTTGTAAATTTGTAACGAGTTGAGCTGTATGTTATAGAACTACAAATGTTGCCTCCACAGGTAATGAGCCTCCTCAAGATAAATAATTGAAAAAACTTCAATAATTGTGTCTAAGAACTGGAAGTACTACTAAATTGCATTGTCGTGTGTTCGTTGATCTTGGTAGTCTTTTATCTTTTCTGTTAATTCTTATTTCTTAGATTTGTCTTAATTCAACATATGTTTTAATTTCTGTTAGAATGTTTGTTTTGGGCTTCAATATATTTTTTAGCTCGGTAGTTTGGGCTTTTTATTTGATCTCTACTAACTACCTTAATTAGAAGTGCTCAATGTGTTGCAGGTCAAGAAAGGAGTTTTATATAGACCTAATAATAAATCTGATATCAGATTCCGGTAATAATAATTAATGAAGTAAGTAGACCAGAACATTTATCAGGTGTTTTGAGAAAATTAATGTTGCATCTGCCCTTGCTACGGGAATTTTTCTCATGAAGGAGGTAATTCTAGAAATTTGCACCACTGAAAACACTGAAATTTACATTAGTGATTACTGTGATCGTAGAGGTACCACTTGAATTTTAGACATTATATGAATAAGATTAGTAGCACCAATAGTTGTTAGAATTCAAAATACTAATTTTTTACACAGGGGTTGTAGGTACCTATTCAGGCGGTGAAGGAACACTTATGGAAGGAATTGTGAACATATCAAATGTTCGAAGAAAGCGAAACGGCTGAAGTTAACGAAATACGGGTGCTTTATACTAAGATTTGTTTTCCGGATAAGACAATGGGATCTGTCTGTTAAGTTTATATTAGTCAAACATAACTTTTTTAATAGTGAACTTATATATACACCAAGAAAAGAACTTACAAGTTCTTCCCTTTACTCTCTACTAGCTGTTTTTATTCATTTTTAGCCAATTCTACTGAGTATACGGGTTCACAACAAAAAGTACGAAGAAAACAAAAAGGTAACTACACAGCGTGGAGCAGGGGTTCCTAAATGGGTGACGCTCTCAAAGATTCCAAATCATAAAAAAGAGAAAATCGCAACAGTAAACAACTGTAGCGACTAAATCAAGTTTTGTATTTAACTGTTACAAAAATAGAAGTCTATGTCTGTTCCGATTCTTGGACCGATCTAGTTAGCGATTCTACTGTTACAACTCGAATTTAACCAGACCAACTAACCCTAGCTAACTCCTCTAGTTTACCCATTATTTAGAAACCCGTAAACCCACCCGAATTACTAACTCTACTTCTCTTCTTTCTTCTTCTTCTCTTCTTCTTCTTCTAACCCAACAATAACATTTCTTCTTCTTCTGTTACAACTGAGGTTTCAAATTTAGTGATTTGTTAGATCTATTTTTGTTTTCGTTAAAGGTTAAAGATCTTAGGTTATTAACTTATTAGGGTTTGTATTGTGTAGGGGATAGGTTGGAATACACAGCTATGGATTTAGAGATTTTCTTTTTGAACCTGGAATCTTTATCAGGAAATGCGAGAAAACTGAACAAATTCTCAAGGATTGTGTAGGAAGGTAACATTTTAACACCTAATTCCTTGATATTTTTTCTTGTAAAATATGTTCTTAGATATTTTTGAGTAGGGCAAATATATGAATTTCGTAGTTTTCTGTTAATGTTGTATAAAATTTTGGACTGCTGTATCGTGTATTAGGGATTCCATATTTTGATTGGTTTGGAAATGTTGAGAAGATTGAGGATTTCATTTACAATCAAAATAGAATTCGTGAAACCTGCAGCACCAAAGATTCGATTTTTATCTGTATGAAGTTGCAAATTTTAAGCGAAGTAGTGGTGGGCGGTGGTTTGATGAAATTGAGGGTGAAGGTGAAGAAGAAGGTGGTAGGCCTCCTATGGTTAAGACTCCTACTGTGGCCTTTGGTATCTGATTTAGACAAGGAGGGGGAGAAGATGAGGTAGACATGTGAGTAATAGGATTGGCTTATTCATACTTTTGATGTTGGGGTGTCTTTTTAATTTTACTTGTAAGTTGGGATGGTTGTAAAAAAAACTGGAGAAGAATGAAGAATGAATGAATGAGAATGACTTTTGTTGATCTACAAGGGCTTTATAATTTAGTTTGTGTTTGTGAAGGGTTAATTTCAATAGAATCAGGAATGAATGGATGGTTGTTTAGTCTTGGCGAATGGTAGTGAAATTTGAGCTTAATTCTGGATTAATTTTGTTATTTTCTTTGGTGATGATAGATGGATTCAGTAGGAATCATGATTTGTTATTCGATATGGGTTCTTTAGAAAATGGGGTTCTTCCTACTCCTCCTCCATTAAAAAGAGCTCCTTTGTTCCGTCCTTCAAGTAGAAGTAACAGTAGCAGTGATAATACTAGACAGTCGTTTGGGTTCAACAGGCCCAGATCGAGATTTGCTCGCTTTTTGATGTTTGAGAAAGTTGATTATCTACAATGGATTTGCACCATAGCTGTGTTTTTGTTCGTGATTGTTCTCTTCCAAGCTTACTTACCTGGTTCAGTCATGGAGAAATCGGGAGATTACTTGGTAGAACCAACAACGACACAGACTACTACTACTACTACTGAGGTTGTAGTTTTGAAAGGATTTGAGGGGTTGGAATTTGGGGATGGGATTCGGTTTCAGAATTCCAAACTGTTAGACAAGTTAGACAGAGAGAACAAAGAGTTGAATTTATCTTTGGGCCGTCCATTGGTCAGGTCAGGGATCAGGAAACCACAGCTTGCTTTGGTGGGTATACTCAGCACTGAATTTTGGTTTTAGTTAATTAATTATTCTGTTGAATTGGGAATTTTTTTGTCATGTATGATCCTTTGTTGTTTTTTCTACTTAATTTGGTTTTTTTACTGCAGGTTTTTGGCGATCTGTTGTTGGGACCTGGGCAATTGTTAATGACCAGCGTTGCAGTTTCTTTGATGGAGATTGGGTATGCAATTCAGGTACTAAATAGTTTGCCATTCATTAAAATTCATTGTTTTTAATGTCATTCTGGGAGAGAACATAGTCGTTATTTGTATGTAAGCTTGGTAGAATCGGTGATGATTATTATCTAGAGACAATTCATGGTCATAGACAACTATATACACTAATAGGAATAGTAGATAAAGACCATTAGGTGGAACAGTTTGAGCAGCCCGGATAACTCCTGTACTTAGCTGGATATTGCTGACAGTTTCTTGAAGTCATGCGAGGTTTCTAGTTTTTTTTCATGCTATGGGGCTGTGTTTTAAATGGATAAACTCTGCAGGTTTAGTACTTTTACTCGGGTAAACTAGTTTAGCTCGACTAGTTCACCTGGGACCAGAAAATGATGCTCTGTTTTAGCTCAGTTTAGCTAATTTAGTCAAGAAATTGAGTTGCCACAGATGGTACATTAGCTGATAAGAACAATCTTATCAGGAGTTTTGCTTTTTCGTTAAAGCTCTATAAAGAAGTTAGTGCTAATGGTGTATTCAGAGATGTTCAGTGTTGAAATGTATACTTCAAGTCACTTCTTTTGACTATGGTTTTATTACTGAGTTCCTATCTAGAGAAACATCAATAACAATAGAGCGCGACAATCGCAGTTACTTTGCATATTAAGTTGGCAAAATGAAGCACATTAGAAAATCAGGTGGATGTTTCATTCAAAATTTCTATCAGCTATAAACAAGAGTCCAACCCGTCCAACCCATCCCAGAAGTGAATGTGTTCAGAATGTCTTGTTAGATTATGACAGGTTGTAGTTAGAGTGGGTACTAAGTTAGTTCTGGTTCTCAGTAGCCCCAAACAGTTTATTCCCGATTCCAAGAACCAACAAGCAATCAAGGATTAAAAATAAGGCTTGTGATGTTAATGAGGAAAGGCAGTGTTAATTTTGTGCTACGATTTGATGGAAGGTAGGGTTTATTTTGTACTATAATGTGCTGAAAGGTAGGTTTATTATTGAAATTTTGGGACTCTTCTTTCTTTTCTTTTGTGTTTCATATTTTCTTTTCTTTTGTGTTTCATTTGGTGCTGCAGGTTTCATGGGGTTTATGTATGATGAGGCTTCAATGGTCGGAAGTTGACCGAATTGGTTAAGATGCTGCGGAAGAGATCATTTTATATCTAAAGTAGTGAGATTTTACATACCCAATTAATTTGGTATTACACTGTGCTGAAAGGCAGGATTAATTTTGTGCTACAATGTGCTGAAAGGCAGGATTAATTTTGTGCTACAATGTACTGAGATCATTTTATATATAAAGTAGTGAGATTTTATATACACAATTAATTTGAGACTACACTGTGCAGGTTTAATTTCTATGTTAATTTTGTGCTACAAAATAATGTAAGGCAGGATTAATTTTGTACTACACTATGCTACAATCGGGTTACAACCAATCGGGTTACAAACAACCCATTTCTTAAAACCCGACCCTAACTCACGAACTAACCTGTGTGGTTGACTCTAAAAGATGAGTCGACTCGCCGATTCAACTAGGCAACTCAGAACAGACATGGAGTTATATTTATGAAACAGTTGAAAAGAAAGTTGATTTTTCTTCAACAGTGAGACACTGTTGCCGTTTTCTCCATAAAAATTGTTTCCTATGGATTGTATTATCTGCATAAAAGATGGGAATAAGTTACGATTCACAAGGCATCAAATCCATCAATGCCCTATTATTTATTAGATAGAAAGCAAGGATGGGAGACTTAATTTGGACTTGCAAAACGGTATGATCACGGAGCAAGAGTAGTAGGTGGCGGTGGATACATTGCTACAAAAATGAATTTTGGAATGCCATCACGCTTACTGACGTGTTTTAACTCTATAGTTGTCTCAAATGAGATAGAAAATGGAAAGTTCGAACCTTGCAATATGTCCGTGTAGGTGTGAACTGCGTGAGTTGGCTTAAAAAATCTCGAAATAAACAGAAAACTAATCACCCGGTGCGTAGCACGGGTTACATGCTAGTGGTTGTAAAAGACGTGAAGCGTCGAAAGAGGATCGAGTGATTGATTGCATTGAAAACGAGATATATGCCATATTTTTAATGATATGGCCGGTTCCAATGGAACCTAGTATATGTGCCTCTTTGCAATCCTAGGTGGACTAGCAAAGCTAAAATGGGGCAGTGGGTATCGATGGAAATTCCATCGACAGATGGAAAAAGCATCGTCGATGGAATTTCCATCGACGAGATTAGGGTCATCCAACGGCCTATATTTCACGCCCCAATCCAACGTCGATGGTTTAACTTAGTTCGATATTTCTCTAGTTTGCTCTCGATTTCAACTGTCAAATAAAAAACTAAATTTAAAATTCTTCGGGGGCGTTGCCCCTAGACCCCCACTAGGTCGACCACAGGACCCCCTATGTTCTGGTGTTGAAAATATTCCAACACATTCATCGTATTTCTGGTTTTAATCTGATTTACAATACATATACTAATTTCAATGTTGTTGACTAAAAGGAGTGTACTATCAGAGTTATCAAGGAATTGTACATGCCAGCTGCATTTCACCACCCATACTCCATCATCTGTGTAGAGAGTAAAATGATCTGGCATGTACAATTCCTTGATAACTCTGATAGGGGGGTCCAGGGGAGACCGCCCCTGGTGGGGGTCTAGGGGGCAACGCTCCCGGAAGAATTTTAAATTAGGTTTTTTATTTGACAGATGAAATCGAGAGTGAACTAGAGAAATATCGAAATAAGTTGTGAGTGAATGAAGTGAAGACCAAATTTGAGTTTATATAGGATTGGGGCGTGAAATATAGGTCGTTGGATGACCTTAATCTTATCGATGGAAATAGGATCGTCGATAGAATTTCTATCGACCTCGACACTTTTTGTATCTGTCGATGGAATTTCCATGACGTTGCAAAGTTGCAAATTTGCAACTTTGCAACGTCAAAACCCTTGTTTGCTAGGTCCATAGCCGGCCAAAATAGCCAAAATTTGTGTTATATGTGTCCCATAGGAAGCGGCCTAAGGACGCTTGAAAAGTTGGTTACTCTTTTTTTTTAATAAGAAAACTAGGGACTAACCCTAGAAGTTATGTGAAAGAGACACAAAACAAGAACATACAGAACTAAGTAAGTAACTTTTCTCAGGTACCAGATAACAGAATCTCGGTAGCGGAATCTCAGTAACAGGAATCACATGAGATATACGGGAGATAGTAACAGTAACACCCGTTTACATACGAGAGAGCTTGGATCGTTGAAGCTTGATCCATAACCCTAGTAACATTTTTAATTTCTTTCCGAAGACCATGACCTTCCAAACACAGTTTATCAGAGACTTTGCCGGAAGGAAAAAGATGAACTCGCCGGAATAATCTTCGAAGCTCCTAAACCTGTCGGAAGAGACCATCACCGGACTTGGGGGCTGACAAACAGATAGTGACCCTGTTAGGGCATTGCTCGGTCAAACCCACTAGCATTGGTAGGTCAATCTAGTTGTCAGTTTTAGTGTCAAAACACAATTCTTGATTTATCCTACTAAAAGGTTTACTTCGGACTAGGATAGAGGTGGTAGAGTTTAAAGTCGATCTCCACCCTTTGAAGACGAAGATGAAGAACACACGAAGACATCATCAAGGACTTCATCAACAAAGGTTAGTAAAGATTGAATTTTCCTTGAGCTCTTGTTATTCTTATCTCTATCTAACGAAGTAATGAACTCACTATGTGGAACAATGCTTATGACGGTGAAATTACATCATTGTATATTAACCCGAGGAGATTTGGTCCATATGATCATAGTGAGGGCAACCTTTGACTTTTGACTAGGTCTCCATGTTGTAGTGGATGGAAATACGAATTCAACGCTTCAAGAATCACTTAATTCCGTTGTGTAACGAAGAAGTTATGAGTGATTTATTGAAACTGAAAAGTGTGGCTAAAAGCTGAATTCGGGAAACTTCTGGAACTTTCTGGAATGTTTTACAAGCGTGGCAGTTCGCGAACCGCCCCCGGAAAATCACGATTAGGGTTTCCTATCGTGTTTCTGAGGTCCATCTCCTATGTGTGAAGGCCCACTTTCACACATGTGTCGTGATTTGTTCTGATTAGGGTTTTGCTACTATTATATTGCTTAAGAGATAAGTTTTGTAGAATATCTCCTAGTCAAGGGAAGGTTTATCCTTTCACAATTGTGATGAAACCAAACTCTTGAATGAGGTAGTTATAATCTATCAAACTCTAGATAAACACTACTTGGTTTCTACAATAGAAAGGTGTCTAGATTCATTGTGTGCAAGTTAAGTAACGGGCGTGTTTATACGGTCACTAGCTAACTTGTAGCACCAGGAATCTTAGCTTTATCCTTAAGCAACCATCACTATAAATAAGAATACATGTAGCTTAACAATCCATCCTTGGTGCTGCATGTGCTACATAAGGTTGTTCTTTGCTATTGCTGTTCTTCACAAACAAGGGGAGAATTACAAAGACTTGGTGGTGCATGTGCGTGTGCTAAACAAATAAGAATACATGTAGCTTAACAATCCATCCTTGGTGGTGCGTGTGCTACATAAGGTTGTTCTCTGCTATTACTGTTCTTCACAAACAAGGGGAGAATTACAAAGACTTTACTTGGGGATTGTAAAGCCAAGTTTAACTATCCTTCTTCTCTTATTGTTTGAACTTGTGTCTAAGTTGATTTATAATCCTTGTTGTTTTTGCCTGAAAAACACTGCACCGTCTCTGGGTACTTTCGTAGTGCTCGGGATCAAAATCGAACAACACAAGCCTAAACCAAGTTAATGGCCGTTCAAGTCTTGCTTCGGTCACAGAGAGGATAGAGGTTGATCTAGGGAGGAAAACAGTGAAAGAAACTTGAGATCAGGTTGAGGATGTGCATTTCTGGGTGTAAGAGTTCAAGATCTCCGTCGTAAGGGTGACTGGAAATCTCCAAGGCTAGATGTGTATTGAGTTGCTCAGGTGTTTTTGCTCTGAGGTTCTGGAAAGATGTTCCGCCTTGGAAGATAGAGGAAGCCTCTATTTATAGTGTTGAACTCACCCTGATCTCTCGACAGAGAAGGTGGAATTCGTGGAAGAGTGGAGGAGTGGAGGACGTGAGTTAAGTTCTGTAACTGCTTGAGTCGTGTAAAACGTGTCCATTCAACACCACTTTCTCGTAACTGTCCATCATCTCTATCAGTTTCTTTCTAACTGTCGTAGACCGCCAGACCAATACCCCTAAAGTTATCCCCCTGTGTGATGTTTTGATATCTCGAGTAGTATGCAGATATTGCATGGTTGTATTGAGTTTAAACAGCATCGTGTGGCTATGACTCTTTGGCCAATGTGAGTAGAGGCACGCATAGTGGATGTATAGCAGCAGCCTTGGCCATTTTCCAAGGCTAGAACTTATGGCGCTATGAATTTGGCGCATGGTGGATGTGGCCACGACCTTGGCCATGGGCCAAGGTCAGATTCAGTGGCGTCATAGTTCATGGCGTCACAACAGTTGTGGCCTTGGCCATTGGCTAAGGCTAGTTTCATATGGCACCATGCTCCTGGCACCATGGCCTTGAAGCCACGGCCTTGGCCACTGTCGAAGGCCAACATCTCGTGGCGCCGTGGTTTTGCAGCCACGACCTTGGCTACTGGCCAAGGCCAATATCTCGTGGCGCCATGCTTATGGCGCCGTGACTTTGTGGCCACGGCCTTGGCTACTGGCCAAGGCCAATATCTTGTGGCGCCATGAGTATGGCTACATGCTTCTGAAGCCACGACCTTGGCCATTGGCCAAGGCTAACCCTTTGTGACGCATTTGGGCTATGGCGTATCTTAGGTCATGGCATGCTTATCCATGGTATGTTAGGCCATTCTGTGTTTAGAGTGTGGCCTGCCTAAGTGTGTTTAGGCTGTTGTATGCTTCTCAGAGAGCTCTGGACAGGCCTGGAGCCGCGGTGTTACTGAGGTTTTCATTGAGACTCAAATGTCGAGTCGTATTTTAAGAGGAAATCCGTAAGGATGCGTCTCTGTTAACTCTCCACTATGTACCAGTGAGCAATTTAGTTCTGATGTCGAGGAAATCGAGGCGATGTCGACATGAAGTAAATCGATGGGTTTATGAGTTGATGGAGTTATTTGGTACTTCACTATGATATCATTCTCTCCACCGGGAGTTATAAGAGAGAACTCATAGGGAGTATATTCAGCTTGCAGAACGGATTGCATTCTGAGCTATAGAGATGCGCCTGAATAGGCAATTGCCTTTAGGAAAGGTGTAATCAGAGAGTCGTTTTACATTTTTGTCCCTCTTCCATTTTTCACCATTTACATTAAGTCCCCTGGTTAGTGTGGAACAGTAATGTTTCATACTAAGAACTGGATGGTGAGAGCAGCTCTACTGGTTTTAGGTTTTCATAATGCAAACACTATCAGAGATTCAGAACGAGCTAATATTCTAATATAAATTATAGCTATGATGTACAGCTGAGAATGAGACTATGTGTGTGAAAACATGCAAGTGTAGTTGGCTAAAGTTTTTTTTTTTTTGCACCACGATGGCCGAGGCACAGCAGGGCCATGGTCACGGCGCCATGGTCGTGGCGCCATGGCCATGGCGCAAAATCCCAATAGATTTTTTTCGTTTTTGTAGTGCCTTAGGTTTCATTGGCTACAAATTTTGTGGCGCCACAAGCTTTTGTGGTGCCGTGACTATTCTAGAGAAGGGAATACTATGCTTAGTGGGGTCCCCAGTATTATGTATGTGAATACATGCTTAGGCTAGGTAGCCAGGAAAAGAAAAGAAAAGATTTTACCCGTTTTGGTAGAGAACTTTTCCTCTTTCTTTCATCGTTGTGATCAAGTCCTTGTTCCTTCTTGATCGTCTCCACTTGGCGGGTGGTTCTGCAATCAGCTGATTTCCGGAGCATCGCCTTTGGTGTAAGCTTGGGTGGAGTATTTTCAAGTTGGAAAGAAGCGGCTATGATGTTCAAAGTTGAATCTGTAGTGTGGACCACTGACGCTTTACGAGATAATGACCAATCCAGTGGTAGACTACAGTAGCAGTTGGTAGAGAGAAACCGGAAGTCGATCGCATTCTTTTTCTTGACGTAGATATGAACGTCTCCTGTTTTGGTGTAGAACATGTGCCTTCCCGTCTTTTATATCCTCTTAACGTGTTTATTGTGGGGATCCCATACTCTCGGTATCCCCTTATAGAGAATTCCTCCAAAGAACGATGATTGCGCCAAGTCCCCAGTCGTTGAAGAGGGTGTTGGAGTTAAAATAGGTGAACTACTTGATGAAGATATTTACCTCGCCGTCTTTACTGAGTAGTAAAGTTCTAGGAGGATGTTGGCTCTATGAGGTGTGGCGCCATGGCCTAGTGTCCATGGACTTGGTAGCGTCGTGGATGTTGGCGCTATGAGCTTTGCGCCATGGCCTATTCGTTGTAAATTCTGACAGTTCGCGTCTTGCATGTTCCCTGGTGTTTACACCATATCTCCTAGCTCGTTTATTGTATCGCCATGAAATTTTGACAAAAAGTAGTTAACATCTAGGAGAGTATTGTGTCCAAAAATCCCTTTGAGGATCCTCATAGATTTTCCGCAGTATTTGACGTGGTCTTGCACATTATCCTTGACTGTGTGTCTCGCATGTGATGTAGTGTTTGTGTCGTATATCCCAATCTCCTTGCTGGATTAGCATGAAATTTTAGTATCTGCTGTGATACATACACAGAAAGATTGTGTCAAAAAATCTTTCCAAAATACCATGTGGATTTCTCAAACCAGCTGTTTCTTCACAACAAAAGTTGTTGGCGCAGGAAATTCTGACAGCTTTTCTTTTCCTTAATGTTCACGCCATATTTCTCAAACCACATGGATTTATTGCATGAAATTTTACCACATAGTCGTAGACATTAAAACGGAGTTTGTGTATAAATTTTAACCAAGAATTCCACACTAGCTTTCTGCAGAAACTGTTTTGGCTTCGTATGTACATTCTGTCCACTTACTTCGGTGTGTACTGTAATGTTTGCGCCATATCTCTTGATCCACGATTTGGATCGCCACGAAATTTTTACACATAACAGTATACACCTGTAGGAAGATGGTGTCTAAAAATCACCTTCAGATATTTCGCGTTGCTTGTTTTAGTGAAGGTCGTTGTACATCGAACTTGGTATATAGTCGT
>JAJJMA010228760.1:2122-31801 GCA_023529015.1 Papaver nudicaule
AGGAAAGCATTCATATTTCGGCCTCAAAGTCAGTTAGCTCCTTTCGCTTCATCTCTAGCTCCTGATCCACCTGGGCGGACTCCTGCTCCAATTAGCCAAGGGCATCGGTAACACTACTGAACTCCAGGGCGATCCTTTTCTGTTCCACGGTTTTAATTTCAACCTCGGTAGTCAACCGCTCTCTCTCCTGGACCAGCTGCTCAATCCTAGCAGATAGCTTCAAGGCTCTGGGATCAGGTTTAGTTTTCACCTTCATTAGCAGCTCTCGTAGCCAAGCGATGTTGAATTGCATATACTCTGCCACAGAAAGATCTCTCTCCCATTTCGTCATCCGACTCTCAGAGGGAGGGTCCTGTTCAGCGCCATAGAGACCAGCCGCCGCCATTAGTAGGTCACGGACCATCTTCACTTGCACCGAGGCACCGAGACTGCTCGCCATATTCGAGGACACGATATGACCGTGACGCTTCAAAATTTTAGTATAAGCACCCACGTGCACGGAAGGAACCCAAAACCCGTGAACGAGCTCAAAAGCCTCGTCCTTAAAACCAATATCCGCCCGATCGAAAACTGGTTCGAACGAGGGGAAAACAGCAGCGTTCCGAACTGCCTTCATAGAAGAAGAACGGGATGTGTTAACGGCTGGAGAACGAGTCGCAGTAGCGGTAGGCGAACCTAATATCGCCGAAGCCGAGGACCGATTGACAATTTTGTCATTTCTAGGAGGCAAAGAGTTCCTCAGGCGCTTCTCACTACTTGCGCTATCAGTTTCTTTGATCACACGCTTTCCCATATTCCCTTCCTATCAAAGATAAACAAGGATAATAGTACAGTTAGTAACAAAAAAAGGGGGGGGGGGGGGAGGGAGCGGCCGAATTAATTGGCATGACTAACCTGCTCAATAGGCGCTGAGGTCGCTTCCTCGTCAACGTCAGTGTCACTTGCTTGCTCGTCAGAGTAATCCCCGTCGAAAGAACCTAGGGTAAAACGTACACAAATTCAAAATTTTCTCTTAATTTGCTGAAGAATGAAACAGATACTAGAGCCTTTATATAGAATAAAATTCTCCTCCTCTTGCCTAATAAAAGGAGTAAATGCGCTCCACGTGTAAAATTTAATGCATACCTGGATCAGACAGTACAAAGTCAGGAGAAGATGGGCCCACTCGGCGTTCTCTCCCTGACATCGATGAGCTGAAGGATTCCAAAATGACAGTTGGAAAATCCCGGGAATTAACATGACCGCGCTTGACGGAACAAACTAAGGGATGCAAACGTGTCAGCTTCATCACATCACCTGGTTTGGGACCGACGCTCTGATTTCGACGTTCGAATTCACGAACAAACCCAGGGTTACTCGAACGAGTTGGGGTTTGCACGGATGCGACGCGTTTTCTTTTTGAAGAGGTCGGGGGACGCGCCTGTTTAGTATAAGACTTATTAGAAGAGGACGATATACACCGAGGAACGGGAACTATACCCGCTTCCCAGTTTCGTTTGTCAATCAGGGCCTTCTCACGCCACTCACACTCGGGCATATTAAACCATTCCTCCAGAGACCGCTTACGCGGTCCTGGATCATGAGCGCCGTCAGGCTACGGACAAGCAGAAACTTAAGTAAAACAAAGGACTTGGAAGCCACTCGCGAACACGAAATATCGAATCAATAGACCAAAAAAAAAAACACGGCCACTCACCAAATTGTCTCTGTCCAGCACAGCACCAGGTGCGGAAGGCGATGGCTTGGGGACTCGAGTCGTCCGCGATCGTCCTTGACCGCAAGCAGCTTTTGGGGAAGAATGGGGGACCCTCCTCTTTGGTTTGAGCTTCACAGCCGCATCAGGATCTAAAGGAAAAGGACCCCAAGCGGTCTCAGAGGAGATCCGAGCACGACCCTTGTTCCCAGGAACTAACCTCAGGGGTTCCGCTACGCTCTTCTCGAGCACGAATCGACCAGTCTGGTGCATCTCGCCAAGTTCGTCTCTATCAAGCGCAGGGTAGACAACACGGGCAGTAACCAAAAAATTCATCACACGAGTTAAAAGCTCATTCCAGTAATGAAACGCCAGTCGGCGGAAACGCAAAGGTTTTTGCGGGCAGGCTTCGGATAACGGATGGTAAAGGGGAGTGGACGACAGCGAAGCGCACCTCCCTCAGAATACACAAATCTATCATAACAGACCTCGATGGAAGCGTCGTTCAGGATAAGAAGAGGTAAGGGTGGCGGAGGAACCCCCTGATCAAAACCTGCTTGGCGGACAACTCGATCGAAATTATAAGCTTCAATAGAGAACGCGCCACCACAAAACCCAGGAAGATAACCAGAAGTCACTGATAAAATGAAATCCACTTCGCTCCCCTGCTTCACCTTTCGAGAGTCCAGGATTTCCTCCTCACTCGAGTAAAAAACATAAGGAACAGGTCTGACGCGACCATCCGTGTACGGAGAAAAACAAAACTTAGTCTCAATATCCATGTAATGAGAAATACTGTCAAGGGACTTAGGCGACTTCCGCTTGAAAAGGCGGGCACGGGGGTAAGAATACACCATGGGATCCTGGTAAACTTCCCCATTCTCGTCAACTCGTTCCTCGACACCTTCGAGAGTAAGCGTCGGTGCTGGCGGACTAAACCCTGGGAACCGGTCCCAAGACCACATCTGGAGGAAACTAGCCGGCACAAAGGTCTCAATTGTATGAACATCAGCTGCCCTCTGGATATCAATCACGAGCAGATCTAAGTGATGGTAAAGCCCACCCAAGAACATAGGAGCCAGAGGGAAAGATACCCCACGCGCCATCAAAACGGCCATGGGCATAAGTTCCTTCTTGATTGTGTCCCCTGGGCTGAATTCAAAAACATCGTGACTCAACCAGAAGAGGAGAAACGCCGCTAGTTGCACCATTTCCGAATGCTCGCCATAGTCTGGACATTTAAGACGATCCACCATCTTCGGCGCCCAATATTTCACAAATAGTGGATAAGAAGAGCGCCTCCTTTTTGACTTGTTGGAAGTAGTCGCTTCACCATCGCCCTCGCCTAGGAAGAAATAAAGAGAGGATCAGTTGCGAGAAATAAACACCCGCATGGGGAAAGGAAAGGGTAGAGAATGATCTAAAAAGGAAAACGTATATACCCCGAGCGCCTTCATGTTCTTCGTCTCCTTCCGCCTCGTCTTCCGGAGCACATTCAGGCTCCTTACCTTTTTCTGGATTCTCTCCGGCTCCCTCAACTGGGACATCCCTCGCGAGCTCCTTGGACTTCTTCAAAATAGCCACCAAGTCCCAATCCTTCTCACGCATGCACCCGGCAACGGCAGACTGATGCCAATAACAAGTGCCATGAACGGGCAACAGAGTGTAGGCAATCACATCCTCGAGAGTAACTGTCGTCTCCCCCCAGGCAAAAAGAAAAGTGTGAAACAGGGAAATCCAGCGCGTTACCAGCTTGGTCAGATCAATGCTACTACGATTGCAAGAGCGACATTTGGACGCCTTGATGGCGTCAAGGACGCCGATCTTTCCTAATATGCGAGCATATGACTCGTGGCCCACGATAAAGTCGACCCACGGCGACCAACCATCCGGAGGTTTTGCCGTAGATTTATAAACAATATTGGGAAGTT
Source organism: Papaver nudicaule (assembly GCA_023529015.1). NCBI lineage: Eukaryota > Viridiplantae > Streptophyta > Magnoliopsida > Ranunculales > Papaveraceae > Papaver > Papaver nudicaule. The sequence goes on from JAJJMA010228760.1 coordinate 5,747, forward strand.
CATAATCGCCGCGATTTATGGCTAACCGGGGAACCTGCTCGTAGGGAGGAAATGACCATTCGGTGTTGTCTGGCTTTAACAACCACTTCGGGTCGGCTGGTAATTGCGGCGGTAGTCGATTCAGGAGGCGCTGATTGAAAAAATCATCTGGGTATCCGGCGCCAGGAAGAGGAACAAAAGCGCTCTGAAGAGCGACGCTTCGTACGAACAGATCCTTAGAAAATAGGCCATCTTCCCGATCAGCGGGGGGAAAGACGTCGAGATTGGGAGTGGGGGCGCCTTGTTCCTCTGGCGCGGTTTCAGGATTAACCTCGTTCTCGTAATTAGGAGCGAGTGTGTCGTCTTGTAAAGGCTCGTCGTGATCATTCATGGTAATAAAAGAGGAAAAGGAGAAGAATTTCGACTAAGGAAGATTGACTAAAGAAGGCAGGAGGTAAAAGAGTATTTATATGACAAAGGAAAGAGTAACCGCTTGCCACATAGGCCACGACCTCGACAGACCTGAAACGTACGCAGCCACGTAGGCCACTATCTCGAGAGTTACGGAAATGAGCGTGGGCGACGGCTAGGGGACTTGGGTATCCATGGGTGACGGTCGACCCGGCATGCTCTGCCCGCCCGAACCGTCAGGGGACTAATGTGGATGACCCAAGTTTATCAGGACCTAATGGGCTTGATACATACTTGGTTAGATCTATCTAGTTTGGCTTGGGTCTAGAGATTTTGGGTGTTTAAGAAATAAGGAATGGCAATTATGTTAATAAGTGGTCAAGAGGACACATGGCAACTTAAGGGTAAAAGGAGATCTCTATAAATAGGATCTTAAGAGAACCATTAGGGCAAGCTTTTCTGGAGAGAGAAAGAGAAGACAACACATTTTGAGAGAAGAGAGAATGAGAGAAATCGGGTTGCTACCTCTGTGATTCGGATCGGATTGAGAACTTTACCCTATTTACACATGGCACAATTTACACCTGTAATTTATGTGCATACATATTCTCGAATATTTTGCAGATGTTGCTTTAGTTTTGTTTGTTTGTCGTCGGCCCCCACCGTGCAAACAGTTATCTAGTAAGAAAAGGGGCGACCGATCGAGATAGAGACCCGCGGAACAGAGAAATATAATTCAAACCCAATAACCAAAAAATTAACAAAACAAATATAAGATACAATGATAAAAATCCAAAATAAAGAAAATTAACAAAATAATATAATTGGATCAAGAACAACACGATAGCAATCAATCACAAACAAAGAAATTTCAGAATCTTAGGTCTCCTCAAATTATATCACCAAAATAAATTTAAAGTTTTACACAATAAGTTAGGGTTTGTCAAAAAACTTACAGGGATTTTGATTCAGTGACTTGATACCTTTTTAAAATTTTAATTCTAGGGTTTCTACTTACCTTCTTCTTTAAAAATCAAAATCCAAAATCAATCAAAACACCGCTTCTATAATCCTGTCTTTAATTAGATAATAAGGATTTTAATTAGAGAATAGGAAAGTTAGGATTCTGGAGAACGAAGAATTTAACAGGGTGAAGAAAATCGTTTCGGAGGAAAAAAGAAGAAGAGAGGAGAAGCGTACCTCGTTAACCGGGCAAGATATGTTTAGGGGATTTTAAGAAGTCAGATTTCGAATTAGATGGACGGCCAGGATCACTTCAGGTTTTCTGACTAATTAGATGGACGTCCAGAAGTGGCCGGAACGTCGAAATTTTCTGATTGATCGGGAACTATAGTGGGGCCGCGAACTCTAATATTCGAGCTTGATGGGAGGAGCAACGTGGGAGCTTTAGAAAGTACTCATATTATATTATTAATTAATGACTGTTGTATAAGGCATAAACAACAGTCTAAGAGTGAATATTGTTAGGAAAATCCATGGGTTTCCTGTTTTGGCCCGTTTTCTTGTTAAGTTCGGTTACCTAATATACTTGGTGGCCAAGTTTATGTTCTCTATATATAGGACTAGAATTGTGGGAGTAGAGATACCAACCTAGAAGAGTGGTAAAGCCTTGTGCTTAGATTTTTGGTCTCTTTGTTAGGGAGGGTCGGTGCTTCCGTGAAGGTCAATATCGGTGTGAGGAAAACTTGTAGAGAGGGTTTGGTGTTCTAGTGTAGGTTTAGGGATTTGCCCGAAACCGGATTTCTATAGTGTTTCCATGTTTCTCCTTTATTATTGGCAACTGTGAGAAGAGAAGATATATGAGGCTGGTTTTGGAGAATGGTTTAGAGAGTTGATTTCTAAGGTTTCTCAATGGTGTCTCAGATATGTCTTGGTAACTCTTCGGTTTGGGTCTTCTCGTGGAAGTTGTGTACAGAGCATGTAATGATCTTGATTATAATGGAAGTTTCTCTGGTGGTGTTGGTCGTGGAGTAGCATGCAAAGGTGAACCATGTATATCTTGTGTTGTGGTTGTGTGCTTATTTATCTTCTGTGTATATTGTTATTTATTCGTGTATGGTTCAAATCACCAACAACCCTTTGTGATCATATATTCCGCTGCGCTAGGGGTGTCAATTTCCCCAACAATTGGTATCAGAGCTGTTGGACGGGCGGACGGGATTAAATCTGGAATTGAACGATGGTTTATCGTTCGGGTGGAGAAATATGTGTGAAGATAATGTTTCAACCGGTGTTTACACAAAAATGGATTTGTGATGTGATTTACAAGTCGGAGTTTCTACTTTGATAGAAGTGTATGTTCTTTGTTTAGTTTCATGATGTAGTATGGGATGCAGAATAAGGCCGAATGAGGTGGAATACATATATACTTCTTGAAGAGTGTTAGTAGTCATACACTATAAAGAATGGGTTACAAAGTTTGAAGAAAGGATGGGGCTGTGAGGTCTCATGTAGAAGCAAGTCCAGCAATGCTTCGAAGTTATGCACGGGATGTTTTATATATTAAAGTATTCTTGATGGCTTGCACGTAATATCAAGAATGTGCACGATCTCGGAAGCATGTACCACAGTAATGTGGGCGTTCACACGGTATATATTTTTTAGCGAGTATATTGGGTGTGATGGTGGTAAAAGTATGTCAGATTGGTGATGCCTTTGGGAATCCCTAAAGGATTAAAGTCTGTTAATCAAAGTGGAGATGTCTGATGGTTTATTTCAGATACATAGTAATCTTGACTTGTGGTTGAGTACGATGTTGAATCTAATTTTCCTTTCTGAATTAGAGTTCAATATGTTGTTAGATTTTTGGTTAGGTGGAGCTAGCGTTTATTCTTCTTGATGGTTCTCTTGTTGATCAATGGTGGAGTATGTGCAAGGATTCTTTGACGGTGATCGAAATATTATCATGGTGTTTGAGAAACGTGAAAAGTTTTACAAGTGTTCTCCAAGAAGAAGATGGTTTGAAGACTTTATCAACGTCAAGGTGTTTTGGTCGAAGAGATGGTTTTACGAAGATGGAAGTTCAGATGTGAGCTTCAAAGTAATTCTACCAGTATACAGAGATAGTGAGCAACTTGGAAGATGAATGTGATTTTCTTGTGATCGTCTCGTGATTTGGAAGCATGATGCGAGGTGGAGATTGTTAGGAAAAGGTCAATATCGGTGTGAGAAAAACTAGTAGAGAGGGTTTGGTGTTCTAGTGTGTAGGTTTAGGGCTTTGCCCTAAACCGGGTTTCTAGAGTGTTTCCATGTTTCTCCTCTATTAGTGGCAACTGTGAAGAAGGTGTAAAAGAGAAGATATATGAGGTTGGTTTTGGAGAATGGTTTAGATAGTTGATTTCTAAGGTTTCTCAGATATGCCTTGGTAACTCTTCGGTTTGGGTCTTCTCGTGGGAGTTGTGTATAGAGCATGTAATGATTATAATGGAAGTTTCTCTGGTGGTGTTGGCCGTGGAGTAGCCTGCAAAGGTGAACCACGTATATCTTGTGTTGTAGTTGTGTGCTTCTTTATCTTCTGTCTATATTGTTATTTCTTCGTGTATGGTTCAAATCACCGACAGCCCTTTGTGATCCTGTATTCCGCTGCGCTAAGGGTGCCAATTTTCCTGACAAATATTAGTTAGGTGTTTGGGTGCTTTTAGGTTCATTACATTTTGTTCTGCCTCTCTATTGTTTTCTTCTCTTGTTTAAAACATGAATATCAGGCATGTTATTTTCATTCAACACAAGAGAGACCCAGAAATACCATAATGCATCGTTGATTGTTGGGATAACCAAACTAGCCTTGCATATTTAGAAATTGTGCTTAGGACTTCATTCTGTGAATGTATCTGGTATCTTGGTAATATTTTCATCGGTACAAGGTTTCGTGAATTTACTTATTTCGAGCAGTATTTCCACCATATTCATGGATAGTGAGCGACTGAGACTACTGAGATGTACTCTATATCTCATTGTACTCGAGTCACTTTTAACTTAACTTATCAAGAATGCAGTATGAGTTGCAGCCATGCGTAGACTTAGGAAATTATTAAAGAAGTGCGGCATCTGGGGTATCGGGGAAACAATATTAGTGTTGCCGGACTTGCTTAGCACAAAATCTTCTTGAGGAACTGTGTTGTCTCTTTCATGTTCTCGTGTGAACGGTGGTAGATTGTGTTAGTCTTGCTATCGGTGCTTTGGGCCTTTAGATCCCTTTTTCACACAGAATCCCATTCATCATTGGTTACGAGCAAACACACTACCTGCCTTGTTTCTCGATGTTTAGTTATTACCAGAAAACTTAGTTTGTAACCCATTCAGCTTACTATTGCCGGAAAACTAAGTTTGGAACCCATTCAGCTTACAAACACCGAGGTGATGATCACGACAGGCGTTACTGTATTACCCGTCAAATGATCTGAGCGGTATTTTCACTATCAGGCTCTAACTAAATAACATTAACAGGTGCAAGACAAGCTAACTTAAAGAAAAGTATATAAAGTTCACAAAAGAATTGTAAGATCTGGTTCAGGGAAGATAAAGTTGTATTGATCAAAAGTTAACCAAACATTATAGGACAGACTCATTTATATACTAAACAGAGAAAAGGAAATAACAGAACGGGAAAGATGACCGACTCTACCTAACTGTTATACAAAACAGTAATTGTAATGCTAGATAACAGCATGTACAACACACACTATTGGATAAAACAGAAACATACGGAGCGTACAATGCTGACAATAACAAGACATATAAAATGCAAGAACAGGAACAGTACATGTGCTATCACCTCCCCTCAAATTGATCATCCCTGATTATACATCAATTTGCTCTGTAGACGATTGAACAAGGGCTTAGCTAACCCCTTTGTAAACAAATCAACAACTTGTTCAAGAGAAGGAACAAAATCAACCTGTAAGAAGCCATCAGCAACCAACCCACGAATAGTGTGATAATCAATCTCTATATGTTTAGTCCTGGCATGATAGATAGGATTAAAATCAAGGCTTCGAGCACCCAAATTATCACAATACGGAGTACATGGAGTAGTGAATAGCATACGTAATTCCTGCAAGAGATAAGAGATCCATAACAATTCAGAAGAAGCATCTGAAGTGCTTTATACTCTGCTTCAGTAGAGGATCTGGAGATTGTAGGTTGCTTTTTAGATGACCAGGAAACCAAATTATCTCCCAAATAAACACAATAGCCAGCAGTCGATTTCCTTGTATCTGGACAGCTTGCCCAATCACTGTCAGAATAAGCACAAATGGAAGTACAAGGACCACTGCCAATAGTAAGGCCTAAACCAAGAGAACCCTTGAGATAGCGCAGAATCCTCTTTGCAAGTTGCAGATGAATGTCAGTAGGTTGATGCATAAATTGGGAAACATAATTAACAGCATAGCTAATGCCAGGCCTAGTGAGTGTAAGATATTGTAATCCACCCACCAATGTTCTGAAAGAAGCAGCATTAGGAAGGAGAATACCATCATGTATAGAAGCTCTTTTACCTTGTGTAACTGGAGATTTACAGGGTTTGCAATCAATCATGTCATGTTTCTTGAGCATTTCCAGAGTATACTTGTTTTGTGTCAAAAATAGTTTATCATATTAAAACATTGCGTCCATGCCCAAGAAAAAATTAAGCTTCCCCAAATCCTTCATTTTAAACTCAGTACTCAAAGTAGAAATGAATGAAGTAAGAAGATCATCAGAGGTACCCACAAGAATGATATCATACCAACAAAATCATCATGTCATTACCTCTTGTGAAATGAAACATAGAATTATCTACTTCAGACTTAACAAAACCTTGAGTCAAAAGATAGTTGTTGAACCTATCAAACCAGGCTCTAGGTGCTTGCTTAAGACCATAAAGGGATTTCTTGAGCCTGCACACATGAGTAGGGTGGTCTTTAGATACAAACCCTTGAGGCTGTTACATATTTACTTCCTTAGTTAAATAACCATGAAGGTAACTGCCTCATAGCCCAATTATTGCTCATAGCCAAACTTATAACAGTCCTAATAGTGGTTGTGGGGGTATCAAACTATCGAGACACATGTTGACCACCTAATGAAGAAGCACCGAAAGAAGAGGCTAAGTCTGAAGCACTGAGTAACTCGAAAGGAGGGGGTTAACCCATAGTTATAGCACGAAGAAATATATCGAAGGATCAAAGGACATCGAAGAGAAGGATACCTTCGAAGGAACAGGTATCCCGAGATGCCGAAGGGTATCCGAATAAACATTCAGCTTCGAAGACATCTCGGAGTCCACCGACTTACTCGACAAGCTCTGACACCATCGCGATTGTGTATTTTGTTTTATTAGCTGTAATCCACTTTTGGCTCGGCCTGTAAAAGGAGAGCTCGATATCCATTGTAGGGGTTGGAATTTTTGTTAAGCCTTAGGACTTGAGAGTGGGATTAGGTTAGTATGAATTTCCTCTGGTCTTTAAGCACAATTTCCTTGTAGTTTGTAACCAGAGAAATGTTAGTTAATGAATACTTAAATCTTCATCTTGTTTTCAAATGTGCATACTAATCGCGATACGGTTCTTATTATCTCATAATCATGCTTGCCATTGCTTTTTCCTCATAAATCTTAGGATATGTGTTATAATCTGATGGTTGTTAGGTATGAAGTCTCTATGCAGATTTTATACCAACACAGTGGTAGCTTTTACTATAGGACTAAATGTTTCACCACAATCAACACCACCAATCCGATGAAAGCCCTTGGAAACTAACCTAGCTTTGTTTCTCTCCAAAGTTCCATCAGATTTTAGCTTATTCTTAAACACCCATTTGCACCCTAAGACATTCATACCAGGAGAATAAGGAACTAATTCCCAAGTGTTATTCTCAAAAAGTGCATCATATTCAAGTAGCATTGTTGTAACCCATCTAAGATCCTTTGCAGGACTTCTGAAAGTTTTTGGTTCTGACTCAACTGAAGTTGTATGTAAAGTAGAAAAGGCAGTTGAAATAGGATATTTAGTATGGGAAGAGGTGGATTTTGGGACATCAATTTTATAACCACAAAAAATAGGTAGTGAAGGCTCAGAAACTTCACATGAACTGACAGTATACTTACATAAGCAACAAATCTGATCCAAGACTTCTTTTTGACAACACCTGACTTAGATCTGGTATGCACAGTAGGTAATGGAATTGTATAAGGAGTATCAGTGTTTACCTCCCCTGGAGATGATGATTCAGCAATAGAAGTATCTGAGCTCAAAGATGTATCCTCATCTGGAGAAGAAATTGAACTTTGAGGAGCAGGTGATATCTGACAAGCAGCAGTATCTGAGGACTCAATTTCATCAGTATAATCAGGTGAAGAATGATTGTGAGGAATAGTGGCAGTCTTAGGTGCATAAGGGAAAACATTCTCATCAAAGATGACATGAACAGAAGTATAAACTCTCTCAGTTGATTTGTTATAACATATGTAACCCTTATGATGAGGACTGTAGCCTATGAACACACAAGGTTCTGACTTAGGACTAAGTTTATCATGTCTTGTAGCTGAAGTATTAGGAAAACACAAGCAACCAAATGTCTTCAATAAGGAATAATCAGGTTTGGCAGAAAACAAAACTTCATGTGGAGACTTGTACTGAAGAAGCTTATCAGACAACTTATTGATCAAATAAGTGGCTGTCAGAAATGAATCAAACCAAAATCTTTTTGGTAAAGAGGCATTAAAGGCCAAAGTATTGCCCATCTATGTAATCTGTCTATGTTTCCTCTCTGCTGCACCATTTTGTTGATGAATATTTGGACAAGAAATCCTCACAGAAATACCAGATTTGTCTGAGAAACCTCTAAAAGGTCCTTTAGAAAATTCAAAAGCACCATCACATTGAAACTCCTTTATCTTATAGTCAAGTAGACTTTCCATTGATGTCTTGAAAAGAGTAAAACATGCTAGACTATCAGTTTTAAGTTTCATTGGATAAATCCAGTTGAACTTATTGTAGTCATCTACAAACAGGATGTAGTACTTAAAGCCCAAATGAGACAAGACAGGACTTGGACCCCAAATGTCACAATGAACTAGAGCCAAAGGCTTACAAGCAATAGAAGCAGATGAAAAATGAGGTAAAAATTTACTTTTCCCTAGCTGACAAAAAGAACAAACATTATCAAATTTCTTGGTAGAAATCTTAATGTCAAAGCTTGAAGCAAGTTTTTGTACTATCTTGGAAGCAGGATGTCCAAGTCTTTTATGCTATAAAGTTGCAGGAGCAGTGACAGAAACAAGAGCACTCTGACATTTGGATTTCAGCAAGTTGATGGAGTGAATTGGATAAAGGTTTTGATCCATGTATCCCTTAGCCAGTAGTTGCTTATTTTTATTTATTTTTTTATAAGAAAAAAAACTTTCATTAACTAACCAGGAAGAAAAGATACAAAGTTGTTCAAGATCCCAGAATAAAGTTCCGGATCGGCCAAAAAATAACACCTTTGGACACTATTTAGATTTTCTGTAGAGAATATCCTGACTCCCTTAGACCTAACTGTTTTAGCAAACTTGTCGACAATAGGCATTAACTTCCTATTTTTGTACTTTGAACTGACAGACTCCAACGAAACAAACAGACTTTGACACTTCTTAACGTTGCTCATAGCTTCCCAAGGCATAGACACTTAAAGGTTTGAAACTCCATTCACTTTCTCCACAAGGTTTTTGCAGTCATTGAAAATGCACACATAGTTGAGTTTATCCTCATTTATCCACTTCAAGGTCTCCAAAACAACTTTAGGTTCTGCATCTAGGGGCATGCAGCCCATCCTGTGTCAGCCCTACATTCTCTTCGACAACCTGAGTTATCATACATAAAGATAGCAAAACCCATTGAATGGTCAGTTTTGTTATAAGCCGCATCAATCTCAAACTTCCAGTCGTAATAGATATCATGTTGAGGTAATTCAAGACTTCTGTCAAATGTATTTCCTGAGATCCCTGTGTTACTAGTAGTAGAGACAAGAAGGTCTTTTAATTGAAGCATGACATTCCTGATGAACATATTAGGATTAGGTTTATTGCACCTCATTTCTGTAATTCCAGATAGACCAAAGGATAAAAGCTAGTTTTTCTGTTCTATCTTGATTTGCTAAGTCTTTTAGACAGCAATCAAACCATTTCCTAATACTATTATTATGATTATAACAAGTGACATAGAGAAAGAGAAAGCAAACCAAATTGCTTTTGAGAATCTGCATTCAACAAACAGATAAATTTCATCCTCCAAGGCTCCTGCATTGCAAAGCTTACAACAGGGGTCTACATGATTATTAATTTGGTAGGTTCTATAGCCTTGACACAGCACTCTGGAGACAAGTTTCCAGCAGTATAAATTTATCCTAGGCATATCATGCATGTTCCAAACCTTTTTCCAGAAATTCGCCTCATTTGGGTTTCTACTATAATTAGTGAGAAATTTATAAACAGACTTAGTAGTAACCTCACCAGAAGGTGTGGATAGCCATTTAATTCTATCTTTACTCCTAGTATCAGCAGTTATAGAGTAGATCTGATTATGCAAGGATGGGTGGAAATACTTTTTGATTTTGTCAATTTCCCAATCACCATTGTGATTGAGGAGTTGATCTACTGTTTTGGGAGTGTGCTCATCAACTACAAGAGGCACAATTTTTTCTTCCTGGTCAGGCAACCAAAAATCATCCCAAATCTCAATGGAGTGGTCATTATTCACTTGCCAAACATAGTTTGAATTTATTATTTCTAGACCTTTTTTTATACTAGTCCAAATCCATGATTTGTTATACTTTCTGGAATGCTTAATTGGATTGGATATAGGGTAGTATTTACACTTCAAAATTTTCACCCAAAGTTGGTCTGGGTTATTTAAGAGCCTCCAAGCAAGTTTAGTTAGAAAAGAAATGTTATGTTTGTAAGGGTCTCGAATGCCTAACCCACCCGTATCTTTGCTAGTACAAATGCAGTCCCAAGCTTTTGTGTAGATAGCATGGTTAGGATCTTGTTTATCCCACCAAAAATCCATTTGGATTTTACTGATTCTATTTAAAACTTTCTTAGGGAGTGCTAAACACTGCATTTGATAAGTTGGGTAGGATGACATTGTGTTTTTGATAAGAACATTCCTTCCTGCTTGTGCAAGAAGCTTGCTCTTCCAACCTTGCAGGGGCTTATAATATCTACCAAGGAGTGGTTCAAAGTTATTAGTTCTATTTCTATCAAAGAATAATGGTGTTCCTAAGTATTTATTATTCTTTGAGATTTGTTTAACTTTTAAAATTCTAGAGATAATTTTACAATGCTTATTATGCATTCTGGGCGAGCAATACAATCCCGATTTCTGGAGATTTATCACATGACCCGACATCTCCCCAAAAATGTTTAAGATTTCCATAATTTTTCTTGCTTCTGGTGTGCTAGCCTTTGTGAACAGGAAGCAATCGTCCGCAAAAAAACAAAAAAGAAACTGTCGGGGCAGTTCTTGGCACTTTAATGCCTGAAATCTTTGTATCCATTTCAACTTTGTAGAGAAGCCTTGACAAAATCTCCATAGAGAGGATGAAAATATAAGATGATAGAGGGTCGCCTTGACGAAGCCCTCTGTCAACCTGAAATCTTTCACCTGGAGATCCGTTAAGGAGGACAGAAAAAGATGTGGTAGTAATGCATTGCATTACTAATTCACACCAAACTTTATTAAAACCAAAGGCAAGGAGAATTTTCTCTATAAAGCCCCATTCAACTTTGTCGAAGGCTTTAGAGAGATCTATTTTAAGAGCAATATGACAATTTTTATTCCTAGAAGTTTTCATCGCATGGAGTTTTTCATGAGCTATAATTATGTTATCCGTAATATGCCTACCAGAAATAAAGGCAGATTGATTTTGAGAAATTATTTATCTAATAAAGGCTTTAATCTATTAGCCAGAATCTTTGAAATTACTTTGTAAGTGGTGTTACCCAGACTTATAGGCCTGAAATCGCTAGGTGTAGAAGGATTCTGAACTTTTGGTATCAAAGTAATGAAAGTGTGGTTTATTGATTTAAGTAAGTGCTTACTTTTGAAAAATTCATGTACAAAGCAAATTAAGTCCAGCCCAATAATGTCCCAATGGTTTTTGTAGAAACCAGGGGGATAACCGTCAGGCCCCGGAGCACCCCATAAATTCATTTTGAAGAGGGTATTCCTAATTTCTTCAGGTTCAGGAATTTTGATCAGGTTTATGTTTTCTTCATTAGTTATGCAAGCTGTATGAGATCATCTAACATAGACTCATGGGAGACCCCATTTGATGAACCTATGTTTTTGAAATGTCTTATTAAAAGGTTATGAATCTGGTTTGGATCATCAATACAGATACCAGACTCATCTCGTAACGTATGGATGTGGTTCACTCTTCGTCTATTTGAAGCTATCTGGTGGAAGTAAGTTGTATTTTTATCATAGTCTCGAAAAAATTTATCCTTTGAGAGGTGATTCCAATAATCACATTCTCTTGAATACCAGATGATAGGTGCGCAAAACACCTATTGAAGAGTACCTAAATCATACACGTAGTCGACTTAAGCCTCATACATTGTTTATTTTAACCATTTTCTATTTTGCAAGTATTTTGAAATAATATTATAATAAATGAAGCAAATAACAACTTAATCATCACTTGGCGACTCTCGAAGTTGGTCGAGTCAAATACAAGAAAAGAGCAAGGCTTGAAAGGGGTTGAAAATCTGAATTACTGAGGGCAGACACACATCGAGGGGTAGCCAAAAGTCACAAATTACTGGAGCACCAGAGATTTTCTACTCAGGGCACCACCACAGTTAAGGGCGCCTGGTTATTCTCATCCGTAGCACAACGCTAAGGGGTACCTCCCTTATCCACATAAAAGTCAGACGCGATTTCCGTCTTTATTTTCAGATCTGTGTCTGAAAATTGGAAAGCAGCAAAATGGGGGAAAAGAACAGAGTGAAGTGAAATGGTGGAGACCCAACCATCCAAGGAAGAACCAGAGTCTGCTGGTTAACTGACAGTCGAAGGTACATATGGTTTCAAGAACAGAGAGGTGAAGACAAGGAAGAAGGAGGAGCTGGGATGCTGCTGTTGCTTGAGTCAGAGGAGTTTGAAGAAGATTCAGAGCTAAGGAGAAGTTGAAGAATGAGATAGAGATGTAAAGAGTGAAGTATTGATGTGAGGTTGAGTTGATTCATGGATTCCAGCTGAAACAGGATTGCATCATGGCTGTGGGAATCAGTGATGGCTGAAGAGGAATTAGAGAAGAACTGAAGGTGGATTGAGATCAGATGTTGATTCAGGAACTTGGGTTATGCTTAATTGTGGTTTTGAATGATTGCTTGGACGTGATTTGAGCTTAGGTCTACTGTCTGAGAAATTGGGGAAGAATGCACTGTCGGATGTCTGAATCCGACAGAGAAGAAGAAGACAGTGAGCGTGCAGCTCACTCGTGTGTGGTGGAGGCAAGAACGTCAGTTTCGTGAGACCGACAGGTTTAAAAGTGGAGCTGGGCTTCTGCGGGTTTAGGCTTTAGGCCCAGGAAGTGTTGTGGGTCAATTTTGTGTTGGGTTTCAGTTAGGAAATTATATCTGTTTTGTTTAGGTTTGGTTGTGAATATAAGGTGAGAGTTCCAGGGGAAATTTATCACGTGTTATAGGGCCTAAGGCCCATGGATGTGCGGTCCATATGATGGAGCCTTGGAACAACAAATAAAGGGCAAAACTGTCATTTCATGGATTACTGATATCGGCATCCATGAGTGGGCGATAAGGGCATCTGTGCTGATAGGGGACAACCAGTTGAAGGAATCATTACAGGCACCCCCAGAAACGTTAAGGAGCAGCTAGTTCAGAAAAAGATAAAGAAAATGAGGAGTATGCTGAGGTTCGAACACGAGACCTGCAGCGGTGTTAGTAGGATCAGAACCACTGAGCCACACCCCAAGTTGTGAAGTTAATTAAATTACTTTATATTAGTACAAATTAAGAAGCTGAAGTTGGTGATGGTCAAGTTAATTTGTGACACGTGGCTCACGGTCATTGGGTGCATGACGATTTTGGAAGAAGAAGAATTTTCAAATTGTTTTCTCTCCTTGGCTGCGCATGAGAAGGAAAGTGGGAGACAAGAAAGGAAGACTGGGACCCATTTGATAAAGTCTTCGAAAATGATTTGTACACAACGGGCTCACACAACGGGTTTTCCCACCTCTCACAGTTTTGTGGGCCCCACTGAACCGCAAAACCCAACCCCCTACTTTCCTGGGGTGGCGGGTTGGTGGGGCCCACCACTCCCTCTCTACTTTTTCGAAGTTGTGTAACCCGTTGTGGCCGACCCGTTGTGTACCTATCAGAGTTGTAAAGTCTTTGCGAGAATTCTACTCTCACAAAGGTTTTCACAAACCTTTTCACATGGTTTTGATCCAACGGCCCCCTGCAAATCTCAATTGGTGCGAGGCCCACGCACCAAATCTCAAACCAAATCTCAAACCGTTTGATCAAAATCATGTGAAAAGGTTTGTGAAAACCTTTGTGGGTGTAGAATTACTCAAGTCTTTGACTTTCCTATGAATTGAGATACTTTGGTGTTAGGCGGATCATCAAAGTGGATGTATACTCAAAGCCACTGGAAGACACATCAATCTATGCGGGATCCGAGGAGAAAACAAGCCAATTACAAGTATGATTCACTCTACTAAAGCACTCCGTGCATCACCGGATCAGCAGCTCTCCTTCTTCCCACCGCAAACAATTTTTTCACCGACTCTGCAAGGTTTATCAAGTACGGAAATTTGGGATCTCCTAGGGTATTTGGGAGCTGGGTTGCACAGACGCGCCAGTTTTGGGCACGAGTCCGCGTCAGACTCGTGTCGGACACAGACGCACCCACGACGCGCGTACGATGCGGTCAACTCGGTCAACTCCCTCAACTCTCTCATTTCAAGTGATAATTCAGCACAAAATATATTGATCTCCCAGCTTGGGAGCTTAGCCATTGAACAATGCACACTTTTAAGGAAGTTGTATATACTATATATACATACTTTGTTCTTTTCAATATTTATACTACTTCACCTAGCATTAATTTCATATATTAGTATATTTAAAATTTATATTTACTAAATATATAAACGTGTCCGCGTCCTACATTTTTGAGACCTCACTCGTGTCCGCGTCCGTGTCGTGTCGTGTCCGCATCTCCGCGTCCGAGTCCGTGCAACCCAGTTTGGGAGCTATAAATAGGAGCTAGAAACCAAAGGAAAAGACACCTTCTTCTTTATTGTTTTCTTCTCTAGCTAAAAACAGAGAGAATTTTCCTGGCTTCCATTATTAGTATTTTCTTTATTTTTATTTTCCTTTCTCTTTTATTTATTTGTTAAAAAATCTATAGCTATGTCTAGCTAATTTTTTTATTGCTTAGGGATGATTTCAAAGTCCTGAATCATGAAATCTTAATAATTTTTCCAAGTTTATTTTGAGTTCTATTTTTGTTGTCGATTATCTTTATTGTTTTTATTATTTAAGAATAATTGACGATTATTCAAAGTGATCAATTGAATCAACATGTTAATAATTCTTCTACTAGTATAGGGTTGTGTGATACGTATAATTGTCACCCAATTCTTTACACAAGTAGTAAATCGCAGGATCTGACAGAGGGATTCTGTTAAGTGATTGTGAATAGAGATAACACCAGTAAGTAGACCGAAAGTATTGAGTCTTACTGCTGGAATCAACCTAAATTCACATATATTAATGCATTCAATTGGGTTACACCCTGAGAGAGTACTTCTTGGTGGCTCAGATGAATATGATCCGATAACAGAGAGTAATTGTTATTCGGTGACTAGAGGAATTTCGAGGATAGCTAAGAGTACATGTTATCCTACGGTTGGTGACAATATAAATTTTACAAGAAATAGATTGTTAAATAGATTTCGGTTCAGTGACGGCGAATGATTCCTTAATCATCTTTCTTATTATTGTTTATAAATCTTTAAAATTTTCTTTTGCTCTATTTTGAAAACCTAAAACAAAACCCCCCTTTTTTGGTGACTTTCAACAACTAAATCTCCCTGCTCTTCGTGGGAACGAACTCCTTGCCATTATATTACCAGTAATTGTGTGGAAAGAAGTTGATTAATTTGTTGCGCAAAACGATGCGCATCACTTAGCTAAACATGTTCTTACCTTTTTGACGTTAGAAGCACAGATTATTTGTAAGTATTTTCCTTTCTATTACTTGATATAGAATTTTACTTTGTTTACGATATTCAGTTGTTTAGCATGTTTATTAGAATGTAAAGGACGTCATTCTAATAACACAAAAATTCTCAAAAGTACCTGAGATAAACTGTTAATCTATATGACATTCCCGAATGATGTACTTACATGAATGTCTTAAGGAGAGATCAAATGTGTATTCGATAGTGGAACCACCCACACTATCCTAAGAAATGGACAATTGTTTGTTGATTTTACTCCTTTTGTGACTACGATGATTGGATCATCGAAAGTATTAATTGGGCAAAGTATTGCTCAAATTTTGGTGCCAGCGGCACAAGTTTTAAAGTCAAAGAAGCTATGTAAGCATTTACAGCTAACCACACCTTGTGAGTTTCAAGGATATTCATTCAAATGGCTACCATTTGGTGATTCACTGTGAAAATAGAACTTTACGTTACTTCTAGTGAATGCGGATGTAAGCGCATCTTAGAGAAACTATTGAGTCACTCTAGTGGATTGTACATCACCACTATTAGGATTATCGAATCTTATATTATTTCCAACGACGAACTGTTGGCCAGTGACTTATACAAGCTTTGACATTACCGACTATGGTATCAAGGTTGAGATTTGATGATATGTGTTTTAAATAACTCACACCGACATTATTCTTTAGCGTGAGAAAGAAATGGGACAAAAGATTGTTACGACGAAGAGTAACAATGTGTTTTCTAAAGTAACTGAAGCACAAACATTTGCGTTTAAAGGAATTGAAGCGCGGTTATTGTCTTCTAAAGTAAGTGAAGTGCAATCTTCACCTTTTAAAGTAACTGAAGTATACCATTTATCCCATTTTCTTCGTTGGCCTTGTCGAAGGCACATCACTCATAATGCAAAGCTTGCTCTTTAGCAAAGATAAGATCGAGACCATCCTATGCTAAAGATACCAAAGAAAAATTCCATTTTCACGAAGGATACAAGGTGATATTTGTGGACTTTTACATCCAGAATGCGGACCATACAAGTATTTTATGGTTCTGGATGATGCTTCGAACCGTTGGTCACACTTGCATTGTTGTCCACAACAAATGCTATTTTTGCAATGCTCCCAGTACAAATGATACATCTAACGGCTCACCACCATGATCATACAATCAAGTCTGTCAGACTTGAAGATGCTGGAGAATTTACATCTAAAGGAATTGAAGAATTATGTATGTTTAAAGGAATTGATAACGAGCATCATGTACCCCATACACACTCTCGAATTGGTCTCGGAGAAGCTAACATCAAAAGGTTAGAGATGGTAGCTAAGGCACTGGTTATGCGCTCCAACCTGCCTATTACTGCTTGGGGTACGTCATATTGCATGCATCTTTACTTATTCGTTTCAGACCCACTGATAGCCAACCATTTTCTGTGTACCAGTTGGTAACTGGATATAAGCCTGATACTTTACATTTACGCATTTTTGGTTGTGCCATACATGTGCCTATACGCCTCCACAGCGTACTAAGATGGGTCCACATAGACGATTAAGTTTATATGTTGGATACAAATCCCCAACAAATTTGTCCTACGCAATCCAGGAAGAATTCTCTGACAAATATACAGGTATTTGGTGCGGTAGCGCTAACCGACCAAGTGTAAAGCCTATGGGACATAAATTGTTATTTGTCACAAAGCCTAGTGAGAATAATGAAGTCTTAAAGTATAAAGACTCACCTTGTGGCGCGAGGTTTCTCACAAACCCCTGGATCGCTTATTCTCTTGTAGCGAACATCATGATGTTCTGCTAATTAGATTAGCTTGGCAGTTTCAGAAGGATTTGAAATGCAACTTATGGAAGTGGTTACATAATATCTCTATGGGGATCTTGATACAGAGATATTCATGAAAGTGCCAGATGGCCTTTCATTGCCCAAAATCAAGTAACACTTTAAACCACGGAGTGCGTTTGCAATTAAGTTGAAACGCTCACTTTACGGATTAAAGTAATTCGGGCGGATGTGGTATACCCGTCTTAGTGATCATTTGATTGGGAAGGGATATAGAAATAATAAATTGTGCTTTTGCGTGTTTTGAAATGAAACAAGTTCCGGATTTGCAATTATAGTTGTCTATGTCGACGATATGAACATAGTAGGTACTTTTGACGAAGTAAGAGAAACCGCAGACTATTTGAAATTCGAAATTTAGATGAAAGATCTTGGGAAAACTCGGATGTGTCTAGAACATGAACTAGAACATCGAGCTTGTGGAATATTACTCCACCAATCAGCATATGTCCATAAGATATTCAGGCAATTTAAAATATGGACAAAGTGCACCCGGCTAGCACTCCCATGATTGGTCGAACTTTAGATGTACGTAAAGATCCACCTCGTTCATAGAAAGGAGACGTAGATGTGTTGGGAGACGAATTTCCCTACCTAAGTCAATAAGCGTATTATTATACTTAACACAATATACTCGACCAAATATCTTGTTCTCAGTGAACTTGTTAGCTAAATGTAGCTCAGCGCCAACGCAACGTCATTGGAATGGTATCAAGAATATCTCTAGATACCTAAAAGGAACCATTGACATGGGTTTGTTCTTATCCCTATGTAGACGCAAGTAGAGTTTTCTAATGAACTTGCAAATTGTATTCTCATGATTACATGTGAAAATTATAGGACTAACGGAATTGTCCGACTCCCATGATTGCAAAACTGCAGAGATCTAAAGAACTTGTCTGACTGCGAAGGACTAAGGGAAGTGTCTGCCTATATTGGACTAAAGAAGTTGTTCAAACTCCCATGAATGTATTGTACTAAACAAGTTGTCCTACATCAGAGGGAGCATCTGGTAAGTTGTACTCTTTTTCCCTTCACTGAGGTTACTTTTTCCCACAGGGTTTTGTTACTCAACAAGGTTTTTAATGAGACAACTGTAATACCAGAAGTGCAATCGAAAAGTTGTTGATTATGAAGGGACAATAATCACTTAGTCAACGAAAGTAATCAGGGGGAGACATGGTGAACTTATAAGTCATCACCTATAGTCACTTTCGAAAAGCTCATGACTAATGAAACTGTCTAGAGACTATACCCCAAACGAAATCAGGGGGAGATGCTGACATCAGGGGGAGGATCCAATGATATGATGCCGACATATTTTGATTCTCTTTTTCCCTTCGATCGAGATTAGTTTTTCCCACAGGGTTTTGTTACTCGACAAGGTTTTTAGAAAGAATACGACAACAACTACACTTGGCGTATATGCTGAATGTTGAAGACTTGAAGACTGGATGGATATTGCTGAACTGCGTCGGAATCAAAGAAATGAACACGATAGCATGTCAAGCGAAACAACTTCCAGCGAGAAGCAAGAGTGTTATTCAGCATGAGCAAAGGCGTACTTCTGGACTTATCGCGTTGTACTCTTTTCCCTTCGTCAAGGTTTTGTCCCACTGGGTTTTCCTTGTCAAGGTTTTAGCGAGGTAACATATGTGAGTCTAACTCTGTTCTAAGTATTCTTAATATTGCACCCTTTTTCCTTAAATCGGGTTTTGTCCCATTGGGTTTTCCTGGCGAGGTTTTAATGAGGCAATTTCCTTAGACACAATGGTCATCGACTCGAGAGAAATACATTTGAAGCTAAAAGAGAAGTCACCTACCACGACCTACTCCGACAAAGAAGCTTTCCAAGACTCGAGACGTTATACTCTTTATCTTTTCATGGTTTTGTACCACCGGGTTTTTTCCCTTGTCAAAGTTTTTAGTGAAGCAATACATGCATTTGAAGAACTACATTCAAAGCACTGTATGTGAAGCACTGTGTATAAATTTTGTTACTGAACCGCACAAGGGGGAGTGTTATAGGGCCTAAGGCCCATGGATGTGCGGTCCATATAGTTACTTAGGGTTTCCCCTTCCCTGTATATAAATGAACCTATGTAATACTATTACAGTTGCTGATCTAAAAAGATTACCCCTAATTATCACGGAACTTTTTGGAGGGTTTTCTGTGCACGTTTCCCGAGGTGGGGAAAGCGAGGTTTTGGCACATATTTCGAGGTGGAACCTCGGGAGAAAGATTGGAGCTTTGCATAAGGGAGTTTTTATGATTTCTAGCACTTTCATTGTGTTTTCTTTTGCTTTCAAAAACAACATGAGTAGCTAAATTTCTTTTTATTGGTTGAGGATGTAGTCTTAAATTGCAAAACATGTTATTTGATTAATTATGGAATTGAAAACTTATTCTTTTCATCATCGATATTATTCTACTATATGGTTGAGTGTATGATTGATGTATTACACTAAGGTTGAATGTCTTTTGATTCAAGTGGCCAATTGAGTTAGATTATGTTTATACCTATTGCTAGAATTAGGTTTGGAGATACGAAATAGTTGAAGAACCTATTCATAAGTAGCACGATATGATTATTGAGGTGGTGATAGCTTTGAGAGTCATATGTAGGATATTACCTTTGTTGAATGAACCATTCATGGTGGTTCATTGCATTGATTAGCCTATTTCACAAAACTTAATGCTCTTAGAGAGTTGAACTCGATTACTCGATGTGTCGAGTTATTCTCTACGTAGTATTCACACATTCATCGTTATGGTGTGTGATGACATTAGGAAATTTCGGAATATTTTCGCGATGATGTATTCTAGGGCTTTTGATGATGATAGAATTAGTCGATATTCCATATATTATTCATATGCATGTTAAGCAATTTAAGATGAACCCTTAACCAATATTCTCCACTCTTGATTACTTTCAATTATTCTTTGCGTCTTATTTACTTGCTTTTATTTTATTTTACTTTTAGTTTAAAACAACAAACATCCCCCCCCCCCCCCCGCCCAGGTTACTCTAGGATTCAAACATTAGAATAACAACCATTACCTCCTGTGGACGAACCTGTTCTTACCTCTATACTATATTATATATATTGTGAAGGTTTAGGACTTAAATATATTTGTGTGATTCGACACGCATCACCAGACATCGAGTTGATGTTGATATTCTATAATTTCTTTAACAGGAAGTGGTTTTTATTTGTGAAGGTTTTCTATTTTACAATTCAGATCTTCAATGTTGGTGAAAATGTTTCCGAAAACTTTCTTATTCCAGTTTTTTAGGACATGAGCTAAACTGACTAACTTGTCTTCAAACCTAAATGCCACAGATCCTGAAGAATTATCTATCCACTTATTCTGTACTGTATTTTTAAAATCCTCATGATCTATCCATGGTCTCACCAATCTAAAGGGTCTACTGATTTTTTTTAGATAGGTTTACAGACAAGCATGATTGGAGTGTGGTCTGAGCCCACTCTGACCAAGTGCTTGACTATAGCATCAGGGTAAATTCTAATCCAAGAAGTTTAAACAAGAATTCTTTCAATTCTTTCTTTTATATTCTCGTCGCCTTCTCTATTATTTGACCAGGTAAAAGGGATTCCCTGATACCTAAGATCAATAAGTCCTAAATTCTGGATACAGTCATGAATGTACTTAGTAGCACTAGAGGTACATTCATTTCCAGCCTGCTTATGGACATGAAGTATGAAATTTAAGTCACCAACAATAATCCAAGGATTATTGTTGTTTAGACCAAATGAGTTAATCTTATCCCATTTATCATATTTAAGTGGTGGTGACAAAGCACCATACATGCAAATAAGATTCCAATGGTTATCAAAGTTATCTACGACTTCAAAAAAACAAAGGTTATGAAAATAATAGAAACATGAAACCTTAATATTGTCATGCCATGCAATCAAAAGACCTCCTGATTGACCTATCTTAGGGATCATAAACCATTCACTAAACTTATGCTTCCTATCCAGCTTCTCCATATTCTCTAATTTTGCTTTTATTTCTGCCAAGAACATCATATCTGGATTGTGCTTTTTCAGAAGATGTTTAAGGTGGTTTTGGGTTAAAGGGGGTCCAATCCCTTGAACGTTCCAAGATAGTAGCTTCATGTCATATTTCAACAGTAAAAAATACAGGCAAACAGAAGTATATTTAAGACAACTAAGCTGAACTATAAGATAAGAAAGCAGACAGGTCAATTTCAAAATAGTAATTAGACTTAAGCTAAGTCACTTCTTAAAGTAACTAGTGTAAAGAACAAAACCTAAAAGATTCACTACAATAAGGATGTTGTGGGAAACTGATTCAGAGAATGTAAGAGCATACGAAAGAAGAGAGTAAATTATAGCAGGATGATTGACAGATGGTAAAGGATAAAACTGAGAGACTATATTAGTAAAAGAAAAACTTATGTAGAAACAGGCACAGACAAAGTAAATAAAATAAACAAGAATATTCGAGAAGATTTTAAAGATGGGAAATCTAACCTGATTGGTGATGTCAGCCAAGGTCTCAGCATCAACAGGCGCATTAGCAACAACATCATTTTCCTGGTCAGTTATGATAGGTGCATGTTCAATTGGCCCAGAACCATCGATCTTTTCAACCGACACATCAACATTCTCCATATCAACTTCTGCCACACTTCCACCAGCAGTATATTCATCAAGCACCTGAGCCCAGATCCACTTGTTGTCAAGGGGAACACGACCATCATCATCTACAAAACTTGCTATTTTGTGGAGAGCTGCAGTAATTTCTTTGTTATAGTCATCCATCTCATTCTGGGTGTTTTCAGTAACCCTTTGTCTTTTGTTCCTCAGAGCTCCCCTGGTAGAGGATTCTGAAAGGTCACTGACGAAACCTTTAATTGTTAGAGGAGTGTTTGGAGGGTCCTTTTCACCAACTTCAGCAACCACCTCATTCCTTTCAACTACTACAATCTGATTATCAGCATTGTTATTGACTTGAGCCACTACTTCCTAAACCCTTTGTGTTTCAGCAGGAACAACTTCATTAACATCTTCTTCATTAAAAGGATCCACACCCCTCAAAGAGAGCACTGAAACATTGTTCCAGGCCATATTAGCCATCATCCCACAGTATTGTTGAGAGTGGTGCAGAACATAACACCCTCTGCAAGTGCAAGAAGGAAAACCCAAGTAGTATAGAGCAAACCTCACAATTTCACCATCTTCAAGAGTAAGCTTCACCTTCCTGCAAAACGACATAGAGATAGGCAATTTGACTCTAGCCTTCACCACCCCAGTTTGATCTCTATTGTAAATAGTTTGGACTTCCCTTGCCTCAGAAGCAACCATGTACGGTATGTTGTCTCTATCTAGATCAGCTCTCAACCTAAACTCCACATAAAACAATTCATACTGAAACACCACCTGATTGACATTCATATTGAAATCTCAGGGCGCATAAGGCATAGTAAGAAACCCCCAACATAGTGAGGCCTTCCTCTTAAATTTCTTTGATAGATTTGCCTGGATTGAATCCTGAAAATAAAAATGTTTCTTCTGCTAGTATTGATGATAACAACTTCATGATTCACTCCCCAAATTCTCCTAAGATGGTACATAAGTGTCCCCCTGTTGATAGCAATATCTTCTCTGCATACAAGACCTATTAAGGCACAACAATCCTCATTTTTCTTCCCCTTAATAGATACATGCTTAGTAGAATATTCAGAGAGAGAGGCTTTCAAATTGAACTGATCAAGTAGGTTTCTTAGAGAAGATTGAGAGGCCATTGGTATTGTGTATGACCTAACTGATTGATTTGTATTCAAGGTTGTTGTAATTGTTTGAAGTGTTAAAAGAAATCTTATATAACAGTTTAAGAGAAGAATAGTGGGTTTAGAGGAATTGTTACAAGTGTTGATCATTTGATTATAAAAAAGCACAGATGGATAGTATATTAGACTAAGCTTGGACCCCATAATTGCAAAGAGACTTACAAATTTGACCAGCAGGTTTTGTGTACTAAGCATGGTATATTTGGCAGAGAAGACCAACATGAAACCAAAGAGAAACTAACTTGATCAGAGGGGAATCTTCAGTAATTGGTTGAGGCAAAACCAGTCTTAGACGCCAAAGAGCCAAAGAACGATGTAGTTGTTGATGCCAATGACCAGAATAATCACGCACTGCTACTTATGCTCTGCTGAGCTATCAACCTAGCACCTACCAACCAGGGTATAGGCGAGAAGGGATAAAAACCTGTAAAAAACAAAGGAAATATCAAACGACTAATTAAAAATTCATACAGGGATTAGAAAAATCTGTAAAGCAGATTCAAAGGAGACAATGCGACAATAGTTATAGGGAAACTAAGATTTCATGTCAGAAATCGAAAATCTAACAGAAAAAAGGAAAAAGAGGTTGAAGATCGAGGAAAGAAAAGACGCAGAGAAAACTAGGGTATAATCATGAAAGACGATAGACTAGGGATTAATACTGAAAAGTAGAATCAAAAGAATCGGGATAAAGAAAAGAGGATGATTTTATGAAGAAACAAAAGAAATTAGAAGAAAAAAAAAATCGAGCAGATCTAGGGAAAGAAATTTTGGTTTTGCAGGATTTTAGTGAATCGTGAAGAAGACTGAGTTAATCGCCCGATCCTTAGAGCTTGGACCCCCCTCTTATCCCCATCCTTGTCGTATTTTCTTATTGAGAAGACTCTTTATTTCATATCCCCATGGAAATAATTCAAAAGAGCACCAATTATCAAGAGTAAACTTTGCAATATAAAGCAAATTATGCTTAATATGAGGTACATGTAAAACATCAGCAAGAACAAAAGTACTAGTACTAGAAGGAGGATGTAAAGTACTAGAACCTTTTAAAGAGATTGGTAATAACTTACCATCACCAACCATGACTCTCCCATCTCCAAAATATTTCTCAGTCTCATGTAGGGTTCCTGCATCATTAGTCATGTGGCTAGTAGCACCTGAGTCAGGTATCCAAACTGGACCCGAAGGACTAACACTCCACTTACCAGAAGGTTCATGTTGAGAGCTGTGACCACTGAAATATTGACTAGCAGAGAAAGCAGTTTCTTCAGCGGTAAGCCATGGATTAAAACCAGGAACAACATCAGTACCAATGAAAGACTTCTGAGAAGTAGTAGTAACATTTGATGAGGCAGAATATCTGTATCTACACCTAGCTGCAAAATGGCCTAATCTGTTGCATATCTGACAAGTAATGCTGCTGTAATCAATCTTTTGTCTAGGAATATTGTTGAATTCTCCTTTAACAAATTAATGAGAAGCAGAAGGTTTGGATGCAGAGCTAGGTTGATGAAATGCAGGTTTCTTTGAATTGTGATGATTGGATTGTGTAAAGTTCTTGGCATAAAAAGTTGAGTTTGATGGATCTGTAGTGAGAGGTGAATAAGATTCTGACTCTTGTTAATCTCTGAGCCACTGCTCATGATGTAATAGCCTAGATCTTAACTCACAAAAAGGAATTGGTTTCTTTTTGTTCTTGTAGATGGTGAAAAATGAAAGATGGATAAAAATGTAAAACGACTCTCTAATTATGCCTTGCCAAGAGGCAATTGCCTACTCAGGCGCATCTCTATAGCTCATAATACAACCTGTTTTGCAAGCTGAATATGCTCTCCATGAGTTCTCTCTTATAACTCCCGGTGGAGAGAATAATATCATAGTGCAATGCTGAATAACCCCACCAACTCATAAAACCACCAATTTACTTCATGTCGACATCGCCTCGAATTCTCGACATCAGAACTAAATTGCTCACTGGTACCATGGTGGAGAGTTAACAGAGACGCATCCTCATGGATTTGGTCTTAAAATATGACTCGATACCTGAGTCTCAATGCAAAACCTCAGAAACAACGCGGCTCTAGGCCTGTCCAGAGCTCTCTGAGAAGTATACACCAGCCTAACACACTTAGGCATGCCACAATCTAACACAGAATGACCTAATATACCATGGATAAGCATGCCATGACCTAAAATACGCCATATCCCGAGTGCACAAACATGTCATAGTCGAAGTGGCGTGGCCTAAATGCGTCACAAAAGATTGGCCTTGGCCTCAAAACCATGGCGCCATTACTCATGGCGCCACAAAAGGTTGGCATTGGCCAATGACCAAGGCCGTGGCGCCACAAGAGATTGGCCATGGCCAAGGCCATGGCGTCATAAAAGATTGGTCTTGGCGTATGGCTAAGGCCGTGGCCGCAAGTCTATGGTGCCATACTCATGGCGCTATGAATTCTTAGCCTTGGCCAATGGCCAAGGGTGTTGCTATAAGACCATGGCACGCACCCATGGCGCCCCATCCATGTTGTCCATAGAGCCATAGCTATGCAACTTGTTTAACTCAACACAACCATGCAATATCTGCATACTACACGAGATATCAAAACATCACACAGGGGGATAACTTTTGGGGTATTGGTCTGGCGGTCTACGGTATTTAGAAAGAAACTGATAGGGATGATGGACAGTTACAAGAAGGTGGTGCTGAGTGGACACGTTCTAC
>JAJJMA010228789.1:1244-22778 GCA_023529015.1 Papaver nudicaule
CTTCTCCTATATAACACCCCATCGGTAATGAAGAAACGTGCTGCTTTATTCGTTATTAATAGAGCTTATGTCTCGTTTCCCGGGAGCATGTCGTTTTTTAAATAATTAATGTAAGGTCGTCTCCAGTCTAACTGCTCGACCGTGCAAACCTCTGACAGTTGTGGTGGTGACTGACACTCCGTGCAATCACCCTGTAAGTTCGCGACCTGCATTGCCATCTCGGGCCAGTAATACCCTCTCCTTTGTAATCTTCTGTACAGGGGGATCACTCATGAATGCCCACAAGTTTCTTGATGAACTTTGGCTAAAAGCCCCGCCGCTTCTTTACTTCTTACGTACCGCGCCAATGCTCCACCCGCCATTTGATAATAGAGTTGCCCCTTGATAACCACAAAGGACTTTATCTTTTTGAACAACATTGAACTTTCTTCCTTGGGCTTATCGAGCTCCCTCATGATTCCTTTCCTCCAGTCATTTTCTTCTTCGAACTTCATTTCTCGTAGCCAGGTGCTGGGGAGTTCTTGTATGTGCACAGTGATCGAGCCTTCCTCCGTCCCATTCAAATTGATTTTTGCCACTAGAGTCGCTAGAGCGTCAGCGTGCCTATTCATGGCTCTTCCCGTGTGACCCAATTCTATCAGGGAGAACTTGGTCATCTGCTCCTGTGCTTCTGCGCGATAAGGTGCCAAGCGCTCCTCCTTGACATGGAAGTCACCGCTCGCTTGACTGGTGACTAATTTTGAGTCTCCATGCACGTGGAGTCGGGAGAGCTCCATTTTCTCAGCTAGCTTGAGGCCTATTAGAAACGCCTCGTACTTAGTTACATTGTTACTGCAAGCGAAATCTAATTTGAAGGCGAACGAGAGAAACTCTTTTCCTGGTGTTTCAAACACGATGTCTGCTCCTCCATACGATCCGTAGGACGACCCGTCAAAATACATGTCCCAAGCGCCTTCTTCATCAAGCTCCGCCACTTCTCCCGGGATGTCCTCGCGGATACTGGTTTCATCGCTTCCTGGGAACGCGGATAAAAGGTCTGCGATCGCTTGACCTCTTATGCCTCGGGGTCTTTGGTAGTGAAGCCCAAATTCTGACAACTGTAGGGACCACCGCGCAGTTCGATAAGTCAAGTATGGTCGTTCGGCCAAGTAAACCGTGGGGTTTGCCGCGGCGATTACCACAGTTTGATGCGTTAATATGTATGGCCTTAACTTCTGAGCCGCGTAGATCAGAGCTAAACACGCTTGCTCGATCCGAGGATATTTTACTTCAGCATCTTTCAAGACGACTCACATAGTATATGGGGAAAAGCTGATCATTTCCTAAATCTTGAGCAAGGAGCGCCCATATAACTTCAGAAGTGTATGCCAAATAAAAGTGTAGACGCTCTCCTGGTATTGGTGGTCGTAGGACTTGTGGAAAGGTTAGGCACCTCTTTACATTTTCAAAAGAATTTTGTTGGATCTCCCCCCACTGGAATGTGCATCACTTCTTTAAGAGTGGAGTGAAGGCGGACATCATCTGTGCTAGGCCGGGTATGAACCGCCGGACGTAAGATATTTTCCCTAGAAAGCTTTGGAGTTCTTGTACGTTAGTAGGCCTATCCATGCTAAGTATTGCTTTCGCCTTTCCTGGATCCACCTGTATTCCCCTACTAGTGACCACGAACCGTAGGAATTTGCCGGACGTAACCCCAAAAGCGCATTTTAGGGGGTTCATCTTGAGCTTGTATTGTCTACAACACTCAAACACCATCCGCAAGTGGCTGATGTGGTCCTCCTTCTTATGAGACTTGACTACAATATCATCGACGTACACCTCAACTTGCCTATGGATCAAATCACGGAAAATGGAGACCATAGCTCGCTGGTAAGTCGCCCCGGCATTCTTCAGTCCAAATGGCATCACCACATAGTAAAAGCAGCCAAAAGGCGTTTGAAACGCCGTCTTATGCGCGTCTACGGCGTTCATCCCGATCTGATTGTAACCACTGTAGCCGTCCATAAACGAGAACATTTGGTGGTTACTGGTCGCGTCCACTAACATATCCACATTAGGCACTGGGGACTCGTCCTTAGGGCACGCCCTGTTCAAATCTCTCTGTAATCTACGCAGCAACGAATTTTCCCATTCTTCTTCATTACATGTACGATGTTAGCTAGCCACGACGCGTTCTTTATAGGTCTAATGAACTTCGCCGCTACCAACCGCTCAATTTCCTCCTTTATTGCCAAGACTTCTTTGCTTTACGGGACAAGCATGGGGCATTACATCTAGAGAGTGAGCAACCAACTCCACATCTAGACCCGGCATTTCACTATACGTATAGGAGAAAATGTCCTTGTATTCTTTGAATAGATCAATCATCCTTCCTCGCTCCTCCTTCCCTAGTGACGCGCTGATCTTGATTAAGCGTTCCCCCTTATCCCCAATATTCACTTCCTCCACCTCGTCTAGGGATGGTATCTCCGTAGGCTCTTCTATTGGTAAAGATTCTGCTGTCACTTCCTCTTCCTCATCGGGAGATGGTGTCGCCTGGCTTGTGGACGCCTCACACAACTGATCGGGCGACATCATCTCCGCTGATTGCTATAACCTATATACATGTCCCCCACTCTGAGTGGTAAAGCGGTGGAATTGGGGTTTCATCTCTAGCTTTGGTCTTTTTACTTCCGCTGGTGTTCCTAATCTTTTGGGGCTAAATACAGACACCTTCTCCTCGACTTTCCTTTTCTCCTTAGGTATAACCAATCGAGTAGGATTAAAAACCGAAATTTTTTCTTCTTCTTCTTCCCACTTCGGCAAGGGGATCGTGCGAGACAATCCTATCACGGCCGCCTCACTTTGCTCCGCCGGGTTATAAAAGACAGCTTCTGCCATGTATGCCTCCTCGGGTCCAAGGGGTTGTTGGTGGCAGGGACCCTGTACCCGCGCCCCAATAGCAGATGAAATGATCGTCTAGCACATGAAACGGTACGGACGCCCTGATTGGCCCAACGAACACTGTAAGGCATATAATCCCTATTGCTTCTTGAGTGTGGCCCCCAAATCCGCGTACCACTGTCTTCCTCTCCCTGATTTCTCCTCTAGGTATCCCTAACAGATCCAGGGTGTGTACCGAAATGAGGTTCAACGAAGCTCCCCCATCAATGAATACCCTCCTCAACTGTTGCCTGTTGATGGTCGCGGTGAGGTATAATGGCCGTAGGTGCTCCCCCGGGATGCATATGTCGCTGTCGTCGAAAGTAACTCTTCCTTTCGATAGTGTCTGATTCCCCGCGGCTATAGCGACGATTGCTTGGGACGCTTCCCTTGTCTGGTCCTCGCTAAAACCAAGGGAATTGAAAAACTGCTGGGCAATGACGGTCTTAGAGAACTGAAAGGCGACACTATCCGTTCCTTCGAAGACCGATTTTTCAATCGACAATTCACACGCCTCTCCTTGGAGTCTTCCCAGGGCGCCCATTCTTCATCCCTTGGATCGTGAGAAATCATCATAACATTATGCTGGGGTAAGGGGTCCTTGTCTATCTTCTGCCGCCCAATATCGATTTCCCCCGCTCTTTCCTTTCTCCACAACGCGTTTCGCACACCATAACAATCGAGGGTCGAGTGGTTTACCCTTCTGTGAAAATGGCAATATCGTTCGTGCACTTTGTTAACCGTACTCAAGTCTACCACACCGGGCGGTAAGTTGACTTCTTCATTAGCTTCCCATTGATCAACGAGGTTTTCGATTTGTTCCTTCGTGCATGGTATAGGTGGTGGGATCAGACGCTGGGTGTTGGCATTACTTCCGCCCCGTCCTCCTTGTGGCGCCGTGCCTTGGTACGGTTGGAATGGCGCTGGGCGCTTGTTTCCTGGAACGGGCCCACTGCTAGCGATTGCTGCGCTTAATGAGTTAACTGAGTTGTACTACGCCTGCTACATCTTTGCCTGATGGAATATTCCAAGGCAGTCGGACACCCGCGTTGTTGCTTCCTCTAATTCTACAAATGTTTGGAACTGAAAGTTCGATAAACGTAGTGTGGCGGTCATCCTTCCAACACAAATTTCTACAATTCTCTCCTCTGGCACATCCTCACTCAATTCAAGCGCGTGGCTCCTGAACCTTGTGATATACTTCATGGGGTCTTCGTCAATTCCCATTGATGTTCGCGCTAGATCAACCGTAGTTACTCGTCTCTTGGCAGAAAAGAACCTTTTAAGGAATAGACGCGCCATCTCTTATCATGTCGCTATGCTCCCAGGCTTTAAGTTGTCGTACCAAGTATACGCGGTGTCGGATAAAGACTTCGGGAATTCCTTCATGCAAAGGTTTCCGTCCCTTGAATGTTGCTTCATTGTTGAGAGGAAACGACCTAGATGTTCTCGCGCATTCCCCTGTCCCGTGTACATCTTGAACTTGGGGGATGTAAACTCATGCGGGAATTTGTAAGCGGCGACTTCCTTTGTGTATGGCGGATCTAGGGAGTTGTACCTACGATCTTGCTTTGCCACACGGTAGTGCTCTTCAATGTATTTGGCTAAGTCTTCCTCAGAAATCTTTCCACTTGACGCGCTAGGGTTTGCCACTTCCAATTGAGTTTCCCTTGTATCGGTGGGTGTTGGTTTTCCGGGGATTATTCCGGTGACATTTGCTTCCTTAACAATTTCGTCGTCCGGACCTGTGTCTCCCAATAAGGCCGCGTCTTCCTTCTGTCTTATCAAAACCATCAACCGCTACTGCCTCTTTGTATATGCCGCCAGCTCTTGTCGCATATCATCCAAACTTTGACTTGGCGCGTCGTTGCTGGTAGATGGTACGATTCCTTTGCTTCCATGAGTTAATGTTGTTTGTGCACTCGGGATTCCTACTTACGCTCTCGCGTTTCCTCGGACATCTTCAGTATCGCTGTCTGTTGGCTCGTTCTCTAATAAGACGTAGTCCTCGCCTGGCACGGAGACCTGCTCGACACTCTTCTTCGGCGCGCTCGTTGTTTCTCGCGCTGACTGCATTCCGCAGGACTCGAAATCGGTCTCCCACTGTGGTCGCCAACTGTGAATGGGGTTAGATGCAAATCCGATCCGAGTCACAGAGGTAGCGATTCACCTTCTCACTCTCTCTCTATCTCTCTCTCTCTCTCTCTCTCTCTCTCTCTTAGGAAATGATTCAATCTCTCAAGTTAGTCCTCTAATGATCCTTTTAGAGCCTTATTTATAGAGATCTCCTTTCATCTTTGGGTTGCAATGTGTCTTCTTAATCACTTATTCACATAATTGCCACTCCTCATCTCTTAGATCTCTAGGATTCCTTAAACCCAAGCCCATTTAGATAGGCCTAAATAAGTATATGTTAAACCCATTAGGCCCTGCTAGACTTGGGGTATCCACAGTGCTCAACTTGTGGCGAGACTTCCAACCAATTTTTTGAAAGAACCTGATTTTGATGATTAATTTGTAATAAGA
Source organism: Papaver nudicaule (assembly GCA_023529015.1). Classification (NCBI taxonomy): domain Eukaryota; kingdom Viridiplantae; phylum Streptophyta; class Magnoliopsida; order Ranunculales; family Papaveraceae; genus Papaver; species Papaver nudicaule. The sequence continues at coordinate 6,693 of JAJJMA010228789.1, forward strand.
GAAAAAACCGGGTCTTCCATCGTACAAACCCCATTTCATCCATATCCAAATACTATGGTGATGCGATAGCTTTTCTATGTTTGGATTTGAATGTTTAGGAACAGTCAATGACATCCAAAAAGCTTACATTCAAGGCTGTTTCGAAGGGGTTCCCACACGAAGAAAAAAAAAAGGCAAGAATTTCCCTTTGATTCAAATTCCGATGAGTATCACAAGTTCAAATATTTTTTTGAATTGTATATTTGCCCAAAGTGCAAATTGCAATACATGAACAGCAAAATTAAATTCACATACCTTTCAAAAAAAAAAAAAATAAAAATAAAAAAATCACATTTAGATCCCAAGATACTGAGATTACTAGTAATGCGAAATTTATCAGGGATAAGCTGATTTTATGCCAAGACTGCATTAAGGGAAAATAGAGCTGCAGTCAGACAAGATAAGTAGTGAGTAACAGTATCAAAAAAAAAAGTTAAAAAACTTCTTACAGGCAGTGCAAAAAACATGTGCAACTACATTCGGAATAAAGGGGTAACCTAATCAGAAACAAGCTGGTAATCTTGAAGACATTATCAGAAAAAAAAACTGCTAATGTAGAAGACATTAGATTTCGTCTTTGATTAATATTGAGACACCTGTAGAAGCTCTTGGGAAACTTAATAACTTTTCGTTGAATTCCTTCATTTGGCTGGATATGCCCATTAACTTTGCTTCAGAAGTAATGTACCATTGGCATTGAGGAACAACCACCAGTTTAGCCAGGGAAGAAATGGACCCATTTTACATGAAAACTTGCTGATCAAATATCCGCCCGTCTAGCTCAGTTGGTAGAGCGCAAGGCTCTTAACCTTGTGGTCGTGGGTTCGAGCCCCACGGTGGGCGTGGCCTTTTTTAAGGCATTGGGTTAGTCAAGTTGGCGAGGTTGTCGAACCGCCCTAGGATCAACTTCCTACCAAATAAATTCCTCACGCTCACGGCATTAGCGTGACATGTGTTTTTTACGGTATCCTTTTCCCAAACATAAGCCAGACTTGCTACCTAACTTAAAATCCTAAAGCTAAAGAGGGCTGAAGTTAGCATTGATAGATACATTGAGAGAACCCTAATAATTAAGAAACACAAGAAGAAGACATACTATACGACCGATTACATCCATAGGTATCGATCATGGAGAATTGCCCTATTGAAATCTTAGAAGACATACTATTCCGTTTACCTTTTGCAGCACCACTACAAGCTTCAAAAGTATGCAAGACCTGGAAAACTCTGGTTACCGATAGGTTTCGCACTAAGATGTGGAACGAGGTTGGCTTTCTTATTTCATACCATCTCTGTAAATTTTCCGATCTCTACGATGTGCAAGTGCACCATTATTATGGAGAACAGTATGATCATATTCACGGTGATGACCAAGATCATCGTAATAGGATGATGAACTATTACTATGGCAGTGGCAGACTCAATGCGAAATTATGTAGGGAAGATGTCGTTGTTGGATCATGCAATGGTTTGGTTTGTTACCGCAAACATGGTCAACAGTATGCAATTCGCAATCCTTTAACAGGAGAATACGTCTTTCTTCCACAAATTGATTACGCTAGCCTGACAGACTGGAGGGATGAGAAATCTTGGTCGCAGATTGGATCGGCATTATTAGATGGGTTCGGTTATTGTCAGTCAACTAACGAGTACAAGGTTGTTAGAGTGCAAGAGGGGTACATCCTAGTTTACACAATTGGTAGTCATCAGTGGAGAAACCTAGGAATAATGAAGCACAGTCTTTATGCATCCAGCGGTATCTTCGCAAACGGAGTTCTTCATTGGTTAAGTGTCGACAAACAAAAACATATGACTTTCGGCTTCGATTTGAAAGATGAAAAGTTCCAATTGCTACTAATGCCATCTTGCGATCCGAATTTCCAATATCAGAATAAGCACCTCAAGTTGCTGGGAGGAAATCTATGTTATGTTCAATGTAGTTACTGTTGTTTTCCTATGTCAAACCGCCGTTCTCCTTGCTTAGAAATATGGGCATACAAGAGAAATAATGATAACAACATGAAAGGGCATGATCAGAAACACGACTACTATGACGACAACAACGACAGTTCGTGGAATTGGGTCAAGGAGTTTAGTATAGATATAGGTTATGAATATGGGTTTGAGCCTTTTGCAGTTACAAGGAGCAATCAAGTTCTATTATGGAACAGACTTCACATGCTTTACGGCTACGACCCTAAGACTTCAACTTTGAACGAACTATGGGACGTAATTATGGATGAAGATATCAGACACTCGAGAATTGAGTCTATTCCTCACGCAAACAGCTTTCTATCAAGAATTGAGTGCATTCCTCACAAAAACAGCTTTGTTTCGTTGAAAGATCTCGGAGAGAGTGGTGCTACAATGTGCAATTCAAGCACGACATAAGACGGTAGACTAGCCAAGACGCCGGTAGCCTAGACAAGTAAAAGGAAAAGGGAGCTAGACCGTGTCAGTATCAGAAGAAAACCAGTACTTTTCCATTTTTAGTCTGAATCAGATTTCTTATTCTTATGTTTGGAAGTGCATTTTGCTTAAAATAATTTGTGCAGATTCGTGTATGAATGCTGGGAACAAATTTTAGTTTTACGGGAAGATAGTAGTACTGTGACTTGTTAAGTGTATGAACTTGAAAGCTAGCGCACTTATATATTTGCTAGATGTCATTTGTCTTTAACTAATGTGTCACATTGAATCTAGTCCTATGTTTAGAACCGTTAAGTTGACATAAATTCTTGAGTTTGTGAAATATCTGAGGAAGCGCATTCAGCTTAAAATTATTTCGATCTAATTTTTTTTTTTAATTGTACTTATAAATTAACTTTTATTAATCATCATTAACTGAAAAAAGCTTATAAAAAACCGATAACTTTTATTAACTTTTTTTTTTCTCTGGTTTTTTTCTTCTTTTTTTGGCTGACACCACAAGTTTACGAGCAGCCCTTCTAAACATACCATGGGTATCATAGAAACCGACAACTCAGGTGAACTAGGAATCTATGATCCGCCACCTTTAGATTTTCAGGAGCCAGACTGCTCTTTTGGCCAAGCTATATATACATGTCCCGTATTTGCATAGGTCAGTTTCTCTGGCTTTTTTCTCAGTCTGTGTAAACTTTTTGGTTTACGATAGTATGAGCAGTAACACAACTGACTTACGGAGCCGAAAGTTCCTAGCCGAAAAATCACTTTTATATAACTTCTACAATGATATACTGTAATAAGAAAGTCTTGCAGATCGTGACAGAATGTCATAGGTTAGGAATCTGCTCAAGATTTAAACTAGGCCGACATTTCGGTGGTTCTTCGAAATATCCGCCCGTCTCCAGCTCAGTTGGTAGAGCGCAAGGCTCTTAACCTTGTGGTCGTGGGTTCGATCCCCACGGTGGGCGTGGTTTTTAAAGGCTTGCTTTATTTAACCAACTTGGGTTAGTCAAGTTGCTGGCCGAGAGGGTTTTCAAGGTTGATGTCAAACCGCCATAGGTTCAAGTCAACTTCTTACCAAATAAAATTCTTCACTGCATATATATATAAGGTAACGTGTATGCCAGACTTGCTACCAAACTTAAAAACCTTGATATCTTCTTATCAGTCGTGCTACAGGGACACCGTTTTTTTACACCATCTTCTTACACCCCTATGTGGCATTAACATCCACCATAGATTCCCAACCCCACCCAAGATATGCAGTCCCCTGTTATAAGAATGAGCCAACCATAACATGCCACGTTATGGTGTAAAAATTCGGTGTAGGAAATCCGGTGTTTTTTAAGTGTTTTCGTCTTCTTATTATCTTCTTCTGCCTGAGCCACTCTCCCGCTGGCAGTTGAAGTACACAGCTGCAACAGGCAACCCAAGATTGTGAATTTCAGCAAAATCTCTAGAGTTGAAATTTTGACGCCACCCTGGAGCATATACAGTTTGGCGACCGAGTTGTTGGAATAACACGTAGACAAATCGGTGAATCCCCACTGTTGGTCTAGGTGCTTCATATGTTACAATTTCTTGTCCTGTAAAGCATGTATTCAACAAAATTAGATTTGAAAAACTTTCCACTAAAAGCTGGCGAGGGCAGCAAAAATGACTGTGTGACAGAAATCCAAGGAGTGAGTAATCACTAAATCATATAAAATCAAATCAGACTGAAATCCCAACGAGTGAATAATCACTCCATCTATGTTCCCACTATCATGATGATAAGTCGGACTATTGTAGAACGGGTACACTTTGGAACACCTTATCAGACTGAAACCTTGCAGTACGATAGTAACAGTAGTACGTAGTGCTACAGAGACACCGGGTTTCTACACCATCCCCTTATACCGCTATGTGGCATTCACATCCACCATAGATTTCTACCACACCCCACTCCACCCAAGATATACACAGCCCCGCATATTAGTGAGGACCAATCGCTGTGTGACACATAGTGGTGTATTTTTTTTTGTGTAAAAACCCGGTGTTTTTCAAGTATTTTCGGTAGTAGCACCGGTGTTTCTGACTTTAGAGATTCGTGTGCACTCTGACAAGTCTGAAACCAAAAAACCTACTCAATGATAGTACCATTGATTCTTGTAGCAAAATGTAAGGGAATCCTCTTGTGATGTTTAATTTCTGAGTTGGAGTTTGGACCTACTTCCTACTTCCTACTTCCTAGTTCCTACCAAAAAAAAGTTTATAGCTTTTTGTTGGGACTATTTTGATTCTTACCAAGTAGTATGAATAAAACAGATGAATATTCTTTGAGAAAAAGAGTCTGATAATGAGAGGCACTTGGGACCATACACCTACATCACTTGGAAAGCATTTTTTTTTTTTGAAATAATTATTTTGCAGTAAAATCCAACCTTTTTTTTTAAATCTTTTTACTAAAAAAATTAGAGTTTATTGATAAAAAAGAAAAGGAATGCACTAGACGGTGCTTCAGAAAAGCCAAGTCGGCAACAAAGCAGCGAGAGAATAGAAAGATCTACATCAAAAACCATACAACATGCTCTACTACAAAGACAGTTAGATGTTCTTTTTAGCAGGGGATAGGGGTTCTCATCCCACGCCCCAATTTCTCGTTGTCTGTCACTCCCTCTAAAGATAATTTGGCCGCTTCTTTGGACTCAGAGGGATGGGATCTTTCCACAATACCACTAAAAATGTTCTTCACGGATAGTACCAATGAACCTAATTTAGAAATTTATTCATCGCCTTGATGAAAAACAGTTTAGAAAAACACGATGGAAAAACGGCCAATAATATTTTAACCATAAAATTTCTAAAAACCAACACCAAACCGGTAGGGAGCTAAAAAAATTTATCGTGTGGAGACAAATAATGAATTTTAAAACACAAAATTGTGAAGATCTTTTTTTGATAAGTGTACATGGTAAGAGCATGTTGGTAAACGAGGCCAATAACCGGCTCCGCCGCTAACATGAATCCAAACAAATTCCTTTCACTGATTTCAACCTTGAGAATCAAAAGAATTTGTGCAGTTTTTCCACTGTTTGTATAGGAAAGAGCGAAAGGGAAAAGTGAAAAGAAAAAACAGAAGAAGAAAAACCTGGCGTCATTAGGGAATATCCAAAAGAATCCGGGCATATTTGCCCTATTCTCCCATCCAGCTTGACGCGTTAAGGGATGGCTAAATGGGTGGGCGAAAAACCAGCTATACCCTTTCCCAACCGAGTAAAATGTCTGTACTACCCTTTCCTTAATCTTTAAACCTAAACCTACCGAATGAACCTGGTTCATTCTTCCTTCTCCTCCCCTTCTCCTCTTCCCTTCCCCTTCCCATTTTCTTCCACAACCACCATTATCATCCTCTATCACCACCCAATTCCGCCCCTATCTTCTCTTTTACCACCATTCTCAACCCATATTCCCAATTCTATTCGGTGGCTTCTCAATTATTTGATTTCATCGTCGATTATTCGTCGTTAAGCGTCGATTCGATAACGATTCATCGTACATATAATGGCTCCGAAAAAGAATAAAGGAAAGGAGAAAGAACCCACTCCTCCTGCTAGTCCAACATCTTCTTCTTCTACTACCCCTTCAATTCGACGAGAATTTGCAGGCGAAGAAGACGACGGACATTCAACCCCCGACGAAGAAATTCAAGGTTGGTTCCAAGGAGATGATAGAGAGAACGCTGTTTTGAACGAAGTAATTCCACCACAAATGGTTTCAGTGAGGTAATTCTCAAGCTTTATGTATGAATTTAGCAATTAGGGTTTTCATTTTTCGCCCTGAAAAACTAGGGTTAGGTATGAACATCGTAACTCGGTAGCTTATATAGCTACCGAGTATGTAAATTTACAGAGTCGGTGGCTCTTTTGCTTACCGAGTGCTTATGGATTATACTCTCCTCGGCAGCTCTTTTTACTTACCGAGTATGATTAGTCATATCTGGAAAAATTTTAAGCGATAATCGGTAGCAACTTCTCCTGCCGAGTAACAATTTTTCTTACTCGGTAGTTCTTTTGGTTGCCGAGTATTTTTGTGCTGCCGAAGGATTTAACAGTACTCGGTAACTCACTTATTTATCGAGCTACCGAGTATGCGTACTCGGCAGCTATACCAAGCTACCGAGGGTCAATTCTCCTTACTCGGTTTCTTTTTTGGTTGCCGAGTAAGTGTTTTGTGCCTTCCATTTTACACTACTCGGTAGTTACATGTACTACCGAGTGGTGCTAGACACTTGTACTTTGTGTTTTAGAACCTGATATCAAAGTTTTTCTTTTCTTTGTTTTGTACTTTGGTATACATTAGGGCCAAGGAAATTAGAACAAAGCGACGATTCGACAGGCCTGAACAATACAATATAAATATCCAATCTCCGGAAAGTCTACCAGCACGAACTATAGGGGGTCAGAAACTGACCGCTAAACACCGCAAACAAAAAGAACAGGAGGCTGCTGCTGCTAAGGCTGCTGCTAAGGCTGCTGCTAGGGCTGCTAAAAAGGATGCTAGGGCTGCTGCTGCACAGAGATGGATTCAAAATCAGGGTGTTCCAACTACAGGGACTTCAGGTGCTGAAGGTAACTCTATTAGAGGTGTTTCTAGTGGAGGTGGTGCAGGTAGAGGTGGAGCTAGTAGAAAACAAGCTAGGGCTGCTCCTGCAACTCAGATTGAACAAGAAGAAGAAGAACATGTTGATCAAGAAGAAGATAATGTTAATAAGAAAAGTAAGGAGAAAACTAAGGAGCACTTGAATTTCAAAATGATCGCAGGTCACGATGACGAAAAACCTCCTGGAACCCCTAACGATGGTGGTGAATTGCTTTTTGGTTACAAATGCTCTTGGGCGCAAGCAATCTATTGTGCCGAGGTAAGAGGTTCAACCATTTTTTTTTTTTAGTTATTTGGTTACCTATTGTTGCATACCTATAGTCATGTTTATGTTGTTATCCTAGGATCATGTGCAAGCAATTCGAATTCTGAAACCTGTATCTTCGGCGGGGAAAATGAAGTTGTGGCCCAAAGAAGATCTTTGTTCCGGAGCTCTTGCGCATGTGGAGGCCTCGGGGTTGTTGCCAGCTGTTGAAAACTCAATGATAGACCATGATAGGGTCTTCATATCAGCCCTCCTCGAGCGTTTTTATGGCGAGACCGACACTATACATATGCCATGTGGAGAAATGGCAATCACTCCAGAAGATGCACACGTTATCACTAAACTCTCGCCTGAGGGCAAGGCGGTTGCAGACGGCTACAACGTTTGTGTTAGTTGGAAAGAGCTCAACCGTCTCGTTTCTGAATGCCTTGGTTGGAGCCCGGATAAGTATGTGGAGGAGTGGAAAAAGTGTGCCTCATACAGGAATAGACAGCTCGACCTTAAATCACTAAGGGAGCAGTTTAGCGGAACTGCAGCGCGGGAACAAAAGGGGGATGAGATATCTAGAGAAACTTGCAGGCATACGGCTACGGCGTACTTGCTCTATCTCCTTGGGTGTGTTATCTTCCCCAACAAGACAGGTAGTAGGGTCGATGTCAACCATTTACAGTTGCTGGAGCATCTTGACAAGGTCAACACCTACGCTTGGGGAACTGCATGCCTTGCATTCCTTCTGAAGGAGATGAGGACTGCCTCGAGGCAATATACTGCTCAAATTGGAGGAAATGTTGCTATACTTCAGGTAATTCTATCACCATAAACCTCGATTCCCAATTTTGTATTTCGCTTGCAACTTCTAACCTTTTGTGTAATATACCTAGGTTTGGGGTTACGAACATTTCCCGGAAATCAAGCGAGCAACTAAAGATGATAAATGGGAATCGACTGAAGGTTATGGGAAGAGGTGGATATTCACTAGAGGTCAAACTCAGGCGAGAAAACCCATCCAAGCACAAGAATTGATTGACCTCCGGATTCAGTTCGACAACATTACGGTTGATGACATTATCTTTGATCCATGGAAGGATAATGCGGATATATCCCGTGTCCCGCTGAGATGGTTTTTTGGGGGTTTGTGGCACCCTCTTGACTATGTGATGTATAATCCAACTCGTGTAATGCGTCAACTAGGGAGGGTCCAAGGAGAACCTTGGAGTATGTTGTTTGACGATGGGTGGAACAAAGTTGATATTGCTAGATGCGGATGGACAGGAGATGCAATCACGGTTGAACACGACAAAGCTCCAACCATAAAAGAGCAGTGGAATTGCAGAAATCTTTTTACACTTAATACTGGCAATTGGGTTGTGGGACAGGCTGATGTGGTGCCGGAATACATGGAATGGTACCGGAAGGTTTCTCACCCCTTTGTGATTCGTTCCGATGGGAATCAGCCAATCTCAACTACATTACCTCCAAACAAGGGTGGCGGCACAACTACTTGCGGGTCTCTCCTTAAGGGATTGCCCAAAGCTATGGTTGAGAGATTGGTACGTATTCTTGAGAAATTTTCTTAAATTTTGGTTTAAATTATAAATTACGGTTTAAATGTGTTGAATTATGCTTTGAATTTCATACAGAAACATAGAATTGAGTTTGCAACTACCGCTCTTATGGGACATCTCAAGCTAAAAGAGCCTTTGAAGACGCGAAAAATCACAGAAACCTGTGAACTTATCAAAAATTTTGATAATGAAGCGTATGCTACGCAGTATGGAGAGAGTAGTGAGCCATTGCAGGGGAGTAAGCGTCCGTTGGATTCCACCAGTGCTGATCTAGAAGACGATGCTGATGAAAGTGGTAGAGGTGGAGCTCCTAAGCGAATCCCGAAGATAATCCGTTCTAAACGAGGTCGTGGTGGTGGCCGTGGTAATTGAAGTAAGTGGTTTGTTAAACTTACTTTTAAGAGTTGTTGGACTTTTAATGCCATTGGATTGCATTTGTTTGTTTTATCCCTTTAGTGTGTTCGGATTTCATTTTTTATTGTCAGAATAGAAACACTACTCGGTTGCTTAATTTTAATTTCTGAAGCTACCGAGTATACCTGGTTTTGCAATTGTCATTCTGTCTTTAGAAATTGGAATAATCGGCCACTTAGTTACCATTTTTAGCTACCGAGTATTAATATACCACTCGGTTGCTTGTGGTTGCTACCGAGTACTGGTTAGAAGATTCAATACTCGGTTGTTTGTTGTTGCTACCGAATGCCTAAGTACAGTTAGAAGATACACTACTCGGTTACATTTTGTTGCTACCGAGTATGTATTGCATACCATAAAAGTTGGAATGACCAAGGAATATAAGTTACACTACTGGTTTAGACAAATAAAATTTCATTAACTAACAACTTAATGGATTACATTGAAATTAAATCAACAAACATTCCAGCGAAGGAGGAAACTCTTTAGTTCGGCATAATGTGGTTCGTACTCGAAATCTCGACCTTTCCCTTGTTTCCATACCTTCAAAGTCGCAGTATATACTTCATCCTCCGTAACATCTTTCCCAAGTTGAGCTCCGACCAAGCGACGAAAGTGCATAAAATCACGTGCATTTTGGTGTATGATCCACCATCGATCTGACAGGCCTCTTGCATCTCGCACGTATTGTTTTGGTTGAAGGTCGAAGTCTTGTTCGATATAATTCCAAATGGAGTTCCAGTTGATGTCTTTGCACGGTTTCGATATAACATACTTCGAGCTATTGTTTTGTTTACCACGATTTTTTTGTAATTCATAATAGAACATAACGTCTTTACAAAGACGTAGATCTTCTTCCAACGTAAACGGAGCAAAACTAGCTTTCTTTCGTGTTGATGGAGGAGGAGATAATGGTTTTTGAGATGGAGTACACTCATAAAAGTATTCATGAACTACCTTATGAGTGAAGTTTCGATAACGTGTACGAGGAGGAGGAGATGATGGAGGAGTACCGACTAAAACAAAGTTTGGTTGGGGAGATGATGGAGGAGTACCGACTAAAACGAAGTTTTGTTGGGGAGATGATGGAGGAGTTGTTGAGCTAGGTTCCTTCGGTTTCCGTAACAAAGAGAGTATTTGTTGTGGTGATCGAATTACCCTTTTGTTATTTGAAGATGAACTTGCCATTGTGGAAGAAAGCAAAACCGGAATGGCTTTGGTTTTTAAGGAAATGGTTTGGGGAAGATTGAATTTATAGCAACTACTCGGTGGCTTTGGTTGAATGCCCAACGGATATATATTTTGAAAAAAAAGTACACATTTTCAGAACGGCTACAATACTCGGTAGCTCGATTAAGAGTATAAGCTACCGAATATAAAGATTCAGAAATTTATGTACATTCGGTGGAGACATGATCTACCGAATGGGAACATTCAAATTTTTAGGGACATTTTTAGGCACTTTTACCCAAAAATAGTGTCGTTTGGGAATATCTCTATAAAAGAAAAACCTTCTTCCCAACAACAGCCACACCAATAACCCAACTTTGTAAGCTCAAACCACTTATATGAAATGGAAAATCAACCAATGACAAACATTGCACAATGGGATGACGAGGAGGATGGATCGTTGGTAGCTGCGTTCATCATTTTTTACAAAAAGCATCCAAATGCTGGTTACGTATCGTTTTGGAAGGGTGTAGGGGTTCATTATCAACACATCACCGGGAATACCAAAGAACGCACGTGGGAGAAACTAGCAAATAGATTTGACTACATCAAAGGCCGTATGAGAGAGCATTGTATAATATGTCAACTGATAGGTTCTCCATGGCAAGACGAACACACTTCGGAAGAAGATGTGAGTATTATCTTCTCGTTTTCTATCTTGATCCAATCATGGTGTATTTGCACACTAAAGTTTTGTTTTTAACAATTTCAGAAATTAGCTTTCAAGACGCTATGGAGGCAGCGGAACGGGGCTCGCAGATTTCGACATGGATGGATTCTGAAGATGCTGCTAAAGCACTCAAGGAAATTCATCACCGATTGGCTATTAGTCAATGATCCACACGCCACTTACTAGTTCTGTTTACATGCTAATCGGTAACACTATGGAGTTACCGAATTTAATTCGGCAGCATATATGTTTTTACTGCCTACCGAATATATTTACTTTCAAATATTGTACTTTATATATATTCGGTAACTATATGAAGCTACCGAATGTACCTCGTAACTCTCAACCACAACGGTAATTTAATGACAAATGTATCCGTTGGGGCTGGTGCCTCTATTTAAGATTAGTTTCTGCACCCGTTTTTTCCACTCAACCAAAACTGATCTTGCCCTCTCAAAAACAAAACTTATCTTCAAGAAAAATGGGTGATTATATTTCTTTCACCAATGAAGACGAGCTTATGGTTATCAAATCGTTTATTCCAGTGTACCTTGAACGACCAGCTGAACGCCACTCAATGTTTTGGAAGAGAGTTAAAGAAATCCACGTTGAATTAGATGGGAATCCAAAAGGCCGTAAATGGAGGGACTTAAGCGACGCTTTCGACCACCTAAAGATGATCTTCAAAGATTATATTCGGATTCAAAAATGGGTTAGACGATCTCATGGCTCTCGTTCCATCCAAGACCAAGTGAGTATTTTTACACTTCCAATGTTCATACAATATTGAAGGTTGTAACTAACTTCTATTTATCTTGTGATTCAAGGTGGCACAAACCAACGTACTTTGGGACATACGACATGGAGGCGAATTCAAGCATTTACAACATTATATGTATCTTAAGACGTATGCTCCGACATATCTCCGAGTACTGAGTTCTGAGGTTAGAAGGTCTGGTTAGAAGTAGGGATTGAGAAGATGAAACTTCCGATGAATTGTAGTGAAATAAGGTTGTATTTCCCTTTGGGTGATGTACCATTCGGTAAATCGGGTTAGTAAAAGAGCTACCGAATATATACTCGGTAGTTAAATTATACTTACCGAATATCTGTACCTATATCCTGTACCAAAAATAAATATAATCGGTAACCCAATGATCTGCCGAGTATATATTCGGTAGCTTTCATTGTCTACCGAGTATGATTTCCTTAAATTTGTTTAAACTGACAGAATACGTATGATCTACCGACTGGTATATAATTAGCATTATGGAGCTACCGAATATAAGAACAGAAATCCAAACAAGTGCATTTACCATAATATGTTACAAGTACAAGTTTCATTTAACCCAAAAAGCTTGCTCTAATCAAGATATATTGTCAATAAAAGGCCCAAAATTCATCCACACTAAGATACATACCTTATTCCACATCAGTCGTGCCGCTCGGAAGGGGATATTGAACCTTCCAATCTTCTATGTTGGACGCATACTTCTCAATCCAAGCACTACAGTGGTTGTCTGGAAAATGGGTTGAATACCCTGCCATGGGAGGTAGGGGACAATCTTCTTTTAACCTCAAACCAATGAAATGGTCGGGGCCTATAAACGCTATGACGACTCTTCTACCCACGTTTTCCTCCGTACAAACCGATCTTGTAGGTACAAAAGTCGAACAATGACCTATCCCAATCGAAAAATAATGGACAACACAATCGAATGAGTCAGCAATTAGATATCCACACCATGGCATACGCATCCAATACTTGGGAACAACCGTCTTCATATTCTTTCGGCCATTAATACGGGCAAGATCATCGTTGAATTGTTTCAATTTATCCCTACGATTACCTTCCAAATTCATTCCAATATAGAATTCCTTGTCCTTGAGGAGTTGCTCTCCCATCTTCTTCCTTGTATATCCCACTGGAGTGAGGTTGTCGACAAAAACTTGTTGGCGCATTCCAAGTTGCTCCACAACGACGTGAAAACCACAATTTCCATCACGTGGAACATCATCGATTGCTAAAACAAATTTCCGTACACATTCCGGAAGTTCTTCTAAATAATGTTGAGAGAGAATGGGAGGACGTACCGTAGTTGTTACCAACACATCTCCAACACTCTCCCTTGTCGACGACTTTGGTTTCACTTGCCTTGAACATTCTCCCTTTTCAACAATGGGTCGTCACCTTTTTTTTGGAACCGGATCCGGTGCAAAGTCAGCTTCTGTGTGCTCATGCAGAGAAGGATCACACTCAGAAGAATTCTGCTGCTTTGTGGCCGAAATCTTCATATTCTTCAACTCCAGTCTTTCTAGTTTTCTTGGTTTAAGGGTTGGCGGTCTTCCTGGTGGCTTTTGCTTCATTGGTTCTTCATCTAAATTTAAGAAGGGGTGTATTGCCACCTCCAAGTCGTCGTGGAGGTTCTGCTTTTGAGAAAAATCGTTCTCGTCGTACATTGTAGCGATCCGACGACACAACGGCGTTTCCATAAAAGCAACTTGGGGGTTCTTTGAGGGATTTGGAGTGAAAGATAGTTGCTTCCAAAACGGATCAATGTCTCTCATATCAATTCTGTGTACGTACTTACCAAGCTTATGCGGACAAGGTAGTCCGATCCCCGACATCGTCTTACAATTGCAATTATCATCCGGCACACCGTGCTCCATATACCACTTAAAGTCTCTCATCATGTGCTTTATGGCCCATTGCGACACTCTAGAAGTTAAACCACGAAGAAGTGGATGACCTTTGTATTTTCTAAAATATCTTTGCCTACTCCACTCCATTTTTGCCTTTATTCTAGTCAAATCACGCTTGGTGAACTCGTGAATACCATGTTGGAGCGACACAACCCCATTTTGACCTCCATTAAGAATCCTTTTCAGTCTCCCATGTTGACCCTCCGCCACACTTGTTGCCTCGTTCTTATAGTTTTTATAATCATATGTCCATGCACGGACAAACATCTCCTTTAGCGGCAACCACTGTTTTTGGCAATACTCTACTGCCAACTTGTGTTTTGGGTTCTGACTCCACTCGAATATCCAAGCCTCCAGGTTCAGCTCATACTCCGCCTCGGTCATAGACCAAACAATCTTATCCCATCCTTTTTGAAATAGCAAAAATAATCGGTGACCATCCTTAAACGCCTCCTCAAACTTTTTGTCCTCTTCCTCTCGTTGTGCATCGGTGAGTTTACTAAGACGTTCCCGTTCCTCTAATTCAATGTCCGCACCTTTTGGACGCCTTTTCGGTTGAATATGCTTTCTGCAATGCGCTCTGATGTTACACTGGATGTGCCAACTGCAAAGAATATTGTGGGAACCAGGAAATACTTCTTGGATGGCATTCATCAAGGCTTGTTCGTTGTCCGTAACGAAAACGTTTGGAATTTCACCCGGATTGTAAAGACTCTTCACCTTGTTCAACATCCAAACATAACTTGGTTCGATCTCCCTATCCATCAAACCCCAAGCCACGGTGAAACTTTGTTTGTCCGATGTGTGGCAAGCAATATTGATCAACGGCATGTTGTATTTATTGGTCTTGTAAGTGCAGTCAATCAACAAAAATTGGTGGAAGCATCTTGCAAGTTTAATCATATCCGGATGCGCCAAAAAAATACGTTTCACTTCCCCGTTAATGGTTTGTCTTCTCATTGTGTAGTTGTGTTGCTCGCATAACCAAGCCGATTGAGACATAATCAATCGACCATCCCAATCAATCTTACTAAACATGGCTTTCGCGGCTTTAACTGTATTCAAAGTAGACAAGTTGTTGGGGTCTTGCTCCCTTATCATAGTGAGGATTTGATTCCCGGTACTTGTGCCCATCATTGCCCTTACAATATCCATTTGAGGTGGAGTCAACTTAGCATAAGCAACGTGCCCAACAAGACTTTCCGGAGGATCATGGTTGTGATAACCATTCATTACTTTCATTCTCCACAATTCATCTTTGCCTAGATTATAAAGAAGCTTGAACGGACAATCGGTCTTCTTTGAATGAGTATCGTAGATCCTGTCGGTCTTCTTTATAGGCTTATAACCCTTTCGTTCATGACTCTCACCCTTCCTACTGCACTCACAAATCATTTCAAACCTATTCCACCTTGATTGTTGACCCGTGGTTACTACGCACATGATCTCTTTTGCACGCCCTTTAAGCCAAGCCTTTGCCTCATCCTTATCTGTCCATGTCTAGATGAGATCAAAGTCACAACAATTAGAAAACCAAACCAAAAGGGATAAAATCATAGATAAATACAAGTGTAGGAGGCATACCAAGTCAGTTAGATAGTGTGAGGAGGTATCGGGTCGCAAATATGAATCATATTCAACAACATCATCCTCGGGAAGGTCCCCAAAGGGTATAACCTACAAAGAAGATTGAAAACATTAGTCAAATAAATTGGAAAACTAACAACAATCGGTAGCTCGATGAAAAAGACAAGCTGCCGAGTAGTACAGGAAAGAATTACTCGGTAGCTAATTAAGCCACCGAATATAGATGAGGTTTGGCCAATATTCTGTACCAAAAACCAATATGAATCGGTAACCATTTGAGCCACCGAGTATACATTCGGTAGCTTAGAAGTCTACCGAGTATACATTCGGTAGCTTATAAGTGATTTCGAGCTACCGAATGGTTACTTTATTGTGCATGTACGGATGGTAGTTGGATATTCGGTGGCTCCACTAATGGCCTGGATCTACCGAATATTCTAACTGCAACATTCAAAGCATGCAAACTTTGATTTTTCATACGTCAATCAACCATTACAAGCTAATGGGTTTCAAATTAGAGAGCTACCTGATCATTTGGAGTCGAG
>JAJJMA010228797.1:17174-40876 GCA_023529015.1 Papaver nudicaule
CACCACCACCATCACCACCACAACACCAACAACACCACCTTACTGCAATTAACACACCACCATGACCAACAGCACCACCACCATCACCACCACAGCACCACCACCAACACCACCACCTCCAAACTTAATTTCAGCTCGCATATGCTCTGCAATTATTAAGCAAAAAAAAATCCATATCAAATTAAAATCCATTACCGCTCTAAAAGTTCATAGAAATCAACATCAAATATAAAACCCATTTTAAATCTCAGATTCCAAAAACCAATTGAATGTATAATCCCTAATTCTGATTCATACCCAAATTAATTTCAGTCCCACAAATGTTAAATTACAGCAAAATCGAAATTAAATCAACCAATTCAACAGACACAAATTAATTTCAGATCCCTAATATAAAGAGAACCCTAAAATCAAAATCAAAATCAAAATTGAAACCCTAATATAAAGAGAACCCTAATATCAAATCAAAAACCTAAGTTTGTTGTTGCTGTTGCAGAAAAGAAAGACAGAGACTTAGAGAGGGAGACGTAGAGAGGGAGACGCAAAGAAAGACAGAGACTTAGAGAGGGAGACGCCTTGATGTTGCAGAGAGACAGAGACGTGGAGTGGTGGTGGTGGTAACAGAGGGAAGAAGAAGAAGGAAGGAAGAAGAAGATTATGCGGCAGAGACGAAGAAGAAAGAAGAAGAAGAAGATTGCGGCTGAAATTAGGTTAGGGTTAGTGGGTTATCACTAATTAAAGGCGTAGAGGGGTAGTTTAGTACTTTCATTCTATTTTGTCCAAGGTGAATATGCCTATGAATTTTTCTATAGGCCCAAAATCACCCTTCATAGTGAGGTAATAATCAAGGGGACTGTTGGTCGAGTACTGTCAACTAATGAATGTCATGTACCAAGGTGCATGGATTTATTATTATACGTACCAAGGTCGTTTCGGACATTAATAGTTTTAATAGTTTTATTATTCCAGAGAGGTTATTAATTTAACAAAGTTTTTTTTTTTTGATACAATATTAATTTAACAAAGTTATACTCTATATTTCTATATATAGACACATACAAGTACAGAAAATATAGTGTTAAACCCAAAACAGTGTGTCGAAAGAAACCATACTCATCATCTCGAAAATCAATCAACCATGTCCCCCCAACAAGGAGAAGAAGATGGTCATATAATAATGATTCCATTCATGGCGCAAGGTCATTTCACACGATTCTTAGCCTTAGCAAAGTTTATCTCTACCAGAAAACCCAATATCAAAATCACTATTGTTAGTACTCGTCTCAATGTCAAACGCCTTCAATCAACTCTCCGGACACCAGAAACCAACAACATTTGTTTAGCTGAGATTCCTTTCTCAAGCACTGATCATGGATTACCACCCAATTCCGAGAGCACTGATTCTTTACCTCCTCAACTAATCACAACACTCTTGTTTGCATCAGAAAAACTAAAACCTGCTTTCGAAAATTTCATATCCGAAACCATAAGAACTGAGAAACGTGTCCCCAATTGTATCATCTTTGATCTTTTCATGGGTTGGGTTACAGAAACTGCTAGAAGTGTCGGCACGCTTAGTTATGGTTTCGCTCCCGGTGCGTACGGAACGGCTATGTATTTCTCAATCTGGATAAATTTCCCACACCGTAAAGATGACGATTCGAATGAACTTCTTGAAGAATTTCACGTACCCAGGTTCCCTGATACATGTCGTGTACATTTATCTCAACTTAGTCCTCAACTACGAGAAGCAAATAAAGAATCCACATTTGCTAAGTTTTTCCGGAGACAGATTTTTCTTTCATTGAAATCAGATGGAATGTTGTGTAATTCTGTTGAAGAAACAGAAGTTGTGGGTCTGGAAGTTCTTAGAGATTTTATAGAGTCCAAACCAGTTTGGACTATCGGCCCTTTACTTCCTTCATTTTTACTGCAGGGTAATCAGAATAAGAACAATGCAGGGTCTGTTGTTTCACACTCAAGGACAGGGAAGGAATCTGAAACCTCTCCAGAGAGTTGTATTGAGTGGTTGAATCATCAGAAACCGTCTTCCGTTTTATTTATTACATTTGGTTCCCAAAATACAATCAGTGCTCCAATTTTATCGGATGTCCCCGGAGGGACACAATCAGTGCTCCAAAAATGATGGAATTAGCTCTGGGTTTGGAGAAGAGTGGCAAGCCATTTATATGGGTATTAAGACCACCAACCGGATTTGACAGTAAGTCCGAATTTAAATCCGAATGGTTACCGGAAGGATTTGCTGAAAGAATGACTGAGACTAAAAAAGGGTTTCTTGTCAAAAAATGGGCTCCCCAGTTGGAGATACTATGTCATAGATCAACAGGGGCATTTCTTAGTCACTGTGGATGGAATTCAGTGTTGGAGAGTTTGAGTCAAGGGGTACCCATAATTGGATGGCCCTTATATGCAGAGCAACCTTATAATTCAAAGATGATCCAAGAAGTGGGGGTCTCTGTGGAATTGGCGAGAGGAAATGAAGGTGAACTGTCTAGTGAGGATGTGCAGAAAGTAATTGAACAAGTAATGGATGGTAGTAAAGGAGAAGAAATGAGGAAGAAGGCAGCCGTGATTGCAGAGAAAATTAGTGCTGCAATGAGAGAAGACAAAGAAGCAGGTGGTCATCAGAAAGGGTCTTCTATTAGATCAGTTGATGATTTTCTTGCAACTATAACTTCTGCAAAAGTAGTCATATGACGCCAATCTTTATTGTACGCATTTTTTGTTAAGTATCTGTCTTGAATTCAATTTCAAATTTTTTATGTATCAGTCTTAAATTCAACTTCAAATTTTTTGAAGCACCTCTACCAGTACCACCACATTGATAGAACAATTGAGAGTATGGTGTTTGTTTTTACTTTTATTCACTTCAAATTATGGCCATAATCACACCATATCAATTCCTCACACGAAGAGCATTGTTTCTTTGAAATATTTGGGAGAACCTAATGTTATTTCTTTGAAAGACTTTGGCCAAGCAATCTGAACAAGAGGTGCTAGAAAAAAGGAAGTTAATCATCCGAAACAAGGCAATGATGGGCGAATTATTTTCATATTTTGTTGCAATTCCTTCACATTTTAGCTTTTTAAAGAATATTTGGATGATCAGTGAGCCCTTCTGCTGCCAATTCAGTAAAACAAATTGATGTGTTTGTTGCAGCTAAGGGGGAACAACGTGAGGACGGATGCGGATTAGGGGTCACCCGCATCGGGATTGCAGATTTGAAAAGTCCACCCGTGTCCAGTCCAATCACCGGTGGATTTAACATCCGCATATGAGCGGGTGATGCGGATCACCGGCTGTTTTAGGGACCCAGGGTTCTATTAGAGACACCCCAAAACAATATTACAATCCTAGGGTCAGTTATAAGGGGTGTCAAAATATATTGAAAGGTCTAAATTACCCTATTAAATTAAGGATGAGACGAAAATGACCCTAAATCATTAAGATAACCCTAAAACCTAAACAAAAAAACTGAAAATCAGTTTCATTTTATTTTTAACGCCTCTTTCTTCTTCATCGTCTCTCTTTCTCCCTTGGTGAAATAGATTGAAGAAAGTGAAGCACATGAAGAACATGAGGAAAATAATGAAGAAAGTGATGAAAACGAGATTCTTGATGAAATAGATCCGGATATGCGACTCAGGTACAACTAGTTAACAAACCCAATGTTGAATTTTGTGTATGGTTCAGTTTTCATGCGTGGATTGATTGGTTGAATATTAAAAAAATAGGTGAGATTTTCATCTTGAATATACCCTAGAAATCCAACCGAAATTTTCAAGTTTCCAGAATTTTCGTCTGGATTTCTTAAGTATTGCATGCAAAAATTCCAGACGAAAACTAAGTTAGCAATTGTGTCACAACCAACTCAGCCGAAAATAGGGTTAATTATGAAAAACCCAGCCGAAAATCAAATTTGGGAAGTGGTTTTCGGTTGAGTTTGGTAGGTACAATCCAGACGAAAATTCTTCTGAATCCATTTTTCTCACCCCCCAAGCTTATTTGCGTCTGGTTTTACGCAAAACAACCAGACGTCTTCGGTTGAGTTTAGTAGGTACAATCCAGACGAAATTTGGTTTCGGCAAATCCAGACGAAATTTGGTTTCGGCAAATCCAGACGAAATTTGGTGGTGGTGATGGCAGCACTAATGTTGGTGGTAATGGTGGCGGCGGCGCTGGTGCCGGTAGTGGTGGTGGCGGTGTTGGAATAGTTTAACTAATCTTAGTTTAGTTAAACTAATCAAATTCATTAATTCTAATTAAGGAGGGATATTTTGGTAATTAAGAAAATATGTTGGATAAGGGGTTTTGGAAAAATCTTTTGGATACTCCTATTTTGTCTCATTAGGAGGGTTTCCCTAATACAACCTTTGGTCTCTGAAACAACCAATATGCGGTTCACCCGTGGATTTCAGTTTTAAAAAAAAATCAATAACAAAAATTAAGAGATCTGAATTAAAATTTACAGGCAAATGTTTTTTTTTTAAAAAGGTTACATTAAAGGTGGGACCGAAACCCACTACTCACTACTTACAAGTCCAGATATTTTGGATATGAGGTTTTTTTACTTTATTTGTGGGTGACCCTATTTCATCTTATTACTTCATCCCAAGAACAGCCTTTAAATTTTAAAAATCTAAAAGTTGTGAAACTATGCAAACAAAATTGGCTTGGAGATCTGTGAATCAACCAACCGTATACTATGGGCAAAAATTGTTAAAAGGAGGGTCGGTAGTTTGAAGTGGTATTCGCCTAGGTTACTAAATGTCGCTAAACACGCTATTTCTGGAATGTGACTGGGACCATGGCAATTAAATTCAGCCGGATGTGTTGCATAATTAAGCCCAATGTTGCAGAGAATATTAACTCGTTCTTCATTGAACTCGAGCAATTTTAACACCCCCATCAAATTATTTGAATCAAAACTAACATTAGGGAGAAACAAATCACAGCTTTTCTGCATTCTGTCTGCTACTCCTTCCTCCTTGACAAGAAAGTTGGGCCCAAGCATGCAAGAGCCTCATAGTGCCGACAATACTAGAATGGGCTCGGGTACGCTGTCCCGCCTAAGAAGCTGTAGGGCTTTAGGGTACAGAAGTTTGCGGTTTTCTCACCGTACAGGAAAGTAGAAATCTAAGCAACTTTACATGAGGTTGTAAAACTTTTCTATGAAGATGAACATGATCATTACGATCGTGCTATATGATGATGAACTTTTCTACACTCACAACACACCTACAAAGATAGATCACTTTCCTATCCACCACTGAATCTATCTCTTCCCTAGCTTTCTGAAGCATATTTGGAGCTCTCCTAGTGCCCATTCAGTAGAACCAGCTGCACAAGTGAACCTATTCCTCTTACAAAACGCTAAAACAGCTATCAAATGAACTTAACCATGACAAAATCCAATGGCAACCCACCCCTTTATCTAATCAATTAGAGAAATAAACTACAGTCTTAAAAGCACATCTGCAAAGGTTAGTAAGTCGGCAAAGGTTAGTACTGTACTAGTCTACAAGAGAAATAAACTACAGTCTTAAAAGCACATCTGCAAAGGTAAAAGGACAAGGAACTCACCAAGAGGAAAGCCTTAACGTTATCTCTGGTAAGTTCGACCTCAGAGTTCATATCTTCTGATGCATGAAGCTATCCAGAAAATCTTTCACCTTGTTATTTGTTTTCCCTTTCTTCTTGTTTCTGAATTCTTCAAGCTCCTTGATAATTCTTTCAAGTACAATATCATACCTGCCTCTAACATCAGTGGGTTTCATAGAAATCCAAAAGAATCTGAGAAATTGAGAACAACCTTCCTCTCCCCTCTCTGTTTTAGACAGCATTTCTTGTCTTTCATTTGTGAATTTATGTTATCAGAAAGTTTCATGAGTTCTTGTGAACATTTAATCTTTCCCCATCAATACTCCATAGATATGTCCAATGATTGGTAAGCCTACTGGATCAGGTGGGAGTCTGCATCCTACTCTGTTTTCGAAACAAAAGACAGTCCCAAGCAGCACCAACAGAGACGAAATGAAGACAATTGCACAAAAGAATAGGTTACGCACATCTCTGAACATCAGAGGCAGTTACACACCATCATTGCAAAAAGTGTACACACATTGTGCCTGGGATTTGGATCTCTTAGTCTGTCTATCTCTCTCTCTATCTATCTTTCTTTCTTTATGCAGGAACCACTCACAGCATGACCGACAAATTGAACATGAAATTGAAAACTACATAAAACTGAATCTATCAAGCAAATTTCTAACACATAGCCTAGATTTTGATGTTTCTGGAAGGTAAGACAAATTAGTGTCCTTTCACATGATAATATATTTTTCAGTTTGCATGGTGTCACTATATGAAAATCATTGCCGCACCCAAAAATACCACCACCATTATAGATTAAACTTGATAAAATGCATAAAGCAAGCCTAAAGATTAAAGCTAAGTTTATTTAAATCCCATTAGGAAAAATGTTCCTTTTCAACAAAGTAAAAGAAAGGATAACAACATCAAACAATCTAATGTAGACCCGGTTCAATTGGCAACATTCAACTATCAAAATTTTCGACAACAAGTGTTCCTAATGTTTCAATGTATTCATGACAAATGACTTACTCAATTTGCAAAACTTTAATAGCAAAACAGAAACAGAAAAATTCTTACCAATTTCAATTCGCCAAATGACGCCCCATATCTCTCATTCAAGTACTCTGACTATCTGCCATCTGCGAAAAAACCTTAGTAGCCATCATATTATCTTCGAAATACCGATGATAAGGATGATCTTTTGGAACCAATTTCTGATACTTCTCAAATGATTTTGCAGCTTCCTCCGTTTTCCTCAACAATGTGTAAATAATACCTTGACACAAATAAGGTCTAAAATCTCTAGGCTCCTCTTTAACAAGCTCTTGATAAACATTCAACGCTTCATTATAATTCCCTTCAATCACTTTAACTTGAGCAATCAACAATCTAAAATCTCTTACATCTTCTTTCTTCTCCTTCTTACATTTCTCCAGTGCACTCTCAATTCTCTTCAACACATTCTGTAACTCTCCGGTCTCCGATTGCGACGCTGCCATTACTAACCCATGGTAAGCTTCAACGGAAAGTGGGTCTTTGGATAAGATTTCTTCAAACCCTAATGTCGCGGCTTCTGCTTCACCAATGGAACTCTGCAAATGAGACTTCAATAACGGCCACTGAGGGTCAGAGGGATCAATTTCTATCAGCTTATCGAGTATCGTCACGGCTTCATCCATTTTCTTATCCTTAATCTTGTTTTCCATTAGTAATTTCAAGCTTTCGACATCATTAGGAAGCGAATCAATGGGCTTTTTTTCTTCTTCTTCTTCTTCCTGAGCAGTCTTGATTTCTTCTTCGGTTTCTTCGATGGATTCGAAGGTTTCTGGAGGAATGGGAGCTGCAATCGAGGGTTTGGTGAGTTGATTCAAGAAGAGTGAAGTTGTAAAGATGGTGATACATGTGGTTTGGATGAGTGATGAGAAAGGGTTTTTCAGGGTTTTATCAGATTGGGGTTTTTTGTTATCAAATTGGGGATTTTTGTATGAAGCTCTGAGGAGGAGTGTGGTTGATTTTGAAGAGGTTTTGAGTGAAATTGAAGATATGGGTTTTGAGAATTGAAGGAGGTGATTGTGATTGTTTGATGAGAGATTCAGAGGGTGATGATTGAATTTTGTTAGGGTTTCCATTTTCTTTCTTTTGGGAAGAGAAAGGGGAAGGAAAAGCTAAAACCCTGATAAGAAGATAAAAGGATTGATTTTGGGAGAATCTTTGGAGTTGGGAGTTGAGAGTCTTGAAACTAGAATGAATATCCCTTTATTTTAGTCAATGTCAATAATTTGGTCAAATGTTTAAAAAATGTCAATAATTTGGTCAAATTTCTAAAATAAAAATATATTGGAGGCTTAAAATGGTACTATGCTAAAATAAAATGTTTATTAGATCAAAAAAGTAGCTCTAGATATCAATGGCATACCTGATTTAATAAAACGGTGAATAAAATCACAAAATATTAGTACGTACGATCAAAATATCAGGGTTTATCAAATCATACTTGGAATACGAACAACGCAATCAACAAAGCAATAGAGAAGGAGAGTTTTTGGCCCGCAAGATTTTGACGGGTCTAAATCTCCCGTGGTTGATCGAAGAGAGGAGAGGAGAAAAGGAAAATCACAGGGGAAGAAGAAGAGATGTTGCCGCAGAGAAACGAATAGAATGGAGGAGAAGAAAGAGACGGTAGAGAATTAGGAAAATGGTTTCGTTATTAGGTGAGGGTGACTCGCACCTTAAAAATCGATATTGATAATAATACTACGAAGATAAGAACTTTAAGGCTAAGTCTAATGGGAGTTCCATATCCACCAAAAAGTAGCAGGACACATCAGCAAACTAGCAGCCCAAGTCTAATGGGAGTTCTACATTGACGTTGAATCATATAGCGGCGGGATGCTGAATCATATAGCGGCGGATAATCTCAGCCATCAGATCTAAAATATACGTTATCAGCCATCAGATCTAGCGCTGAATCATATAGCGGCGGGATGCTGAATCATGTAGCGACGGATAATCTCAGCCATCAGATCTAAAATATATGTTATCAGCCATCAGATCTAATGAGAATATTTGGTTTGACGCTATATGATTCAGCGTGAATTCACTTTTTCGCCGCTAGATGATTGAGCGCCTAACTAGCTCTTCTACTTCCACTGATACGTAAATCTGAAAAGAGAAGTTGAATTCAGGGAATAGACCACGCTTTTGATGGAAGTTGAACTCCCATTAGACTTAGCCTAACGAGATGAACTGACACAGTAAATTAATATAAGAATAAATAAAGTATAACTGGAACTTAGATTTCTTTGAATATCAATACATGGAAATGATGCTTAGAGGCCTGAGGAGATACTAACCTAATCTCTCTCACACACCTTAAGGTTACACCAAAATTCCAACCCTGACAACAGACCTCGAGCTCGGCTTATATAGGCCGAGTCGGAAGTGGATTACAGCTAATAGGACAAACTACTCAATCGTAGTGGTGTCAGAGTCTGTCGAGTAAGGCGGTGCTTTCGGGGTGTCCTCGTACCCTTTTCTTCGAACTATTAATCCGAAGGCGCCGAGTATTCTTTGCCGAACATTTTCCTTACGCTGCCTTCCTTAGTTGTTATCCGATCAGAACACGCTTTCCCAGGGAATTTGATCGTGACAACTCACTGTCGTACTTGATCTTCTCGGGCTTGATTCCCTGCTTTGTTGTTTTTCTTCCCTATTTAACCCTCTCTTCCGATTATGACACGTGTCCCATAGTATTTTATCCTCTACAATTTACCTCTTTTCTTATTCGGAGGTCGATGACGTTCGAAGAAGAAAACCTCTGGTGCTTCATCTTCCTCGAAACATGTCCAGCATTTAGTTTCAAACTGACACACGTAGTCTTTGAATCTTTTATCGCCCACTCCCCCTTTAACCTGCTGCGTCGGTTCTATGCTCAATTTATTTAAACCCTTTTTCCCTCTTTTTTTCTTTATTCCTCTTTTAAACTTCATGTCGTCTTTAGAGTTCTTCAGTTCATCAGGCTTATTTCCGTCGTATTTCCACTTAACTACTTTTTGAGTTATGGTGAGTTTTTTGTATCTTCCTGTTGTTGCTTCCCTTTCTTGATTCATGTTATCTTGCTTCTTGACTAACTTCTGCTGCTGTGTTCAAGCTCCCAAGAAGAATGTCTCTGCAGAAAGTACCTTCCCCCGTAAGATGGTTGATCCTCAGCTTCTTGGCTGGGAGGATAGGGTCGAAATTTACGGTTTCAAGAAGGATCACTTCTCTTGTACAAGTTTTGGTAAAGGAGTTAATTTATCTCCTGAGCTCATCTCTTCCAACAACGGCAAAAGGAGGCGGATTATCGTTTCCGGTGAGCAACTGGGTGTCGGACTTCCCATTCCTTTACAATCCGAAGAACCTACTTTTCTACGAGATTTATTCCCATATTTCACCTCTTTGTGGTGTGATGCAATTAAATGGAAACACCATTCGAGTGATTCGTGAGTGGGTATAGCTCGCTCGGAGGGTAAATCGTATTATTGCGAGAAGCTTCCAGAGGACCCGGCACATCCTCCAAGCTTTTGGAACGCCATTAATTTCTTTAAGCACTATAGGGCAGAAAAGAATTTGCTCAATGAAGCTGCTCGGAGTGTAAGTCTCGCCTAGGTTGCCAATTCTCCAAACATGTTCTGGGCGATGTGGATCCGTCGGGGTCTAATACGAATACGCTTCTTCGACACTCCAGCGATGAAGTGTGGTTCTCGAAGCCTGTGCTTATCGAGGGCCCCATTTTCTTTGGCTACTCTGATGAGGAGAATAAGACCGAGCGTACGAGCTTCGAGGCTGGTCATGATTTTCCTATCGTTGAATTCTACAAGATACACTTCTCCGAGGAAGAGCGAAAGAAATCTCAGGAGAAAATTACTGTTTACAAGGCGAAGGGATCCAAAATTTTCTCTCCTTCGCAATTCCCTTTGATCTGCCTATCCTTATTTATGGCTCCTTTTGCAGAAAGAGGAGCAGGAGAGACAGATAAGGCTACAAAGCCAAGGGCGAGTAGATGATCCGAAGAAGAGGAAAAGAACTTCGAAGACGGCCAGTACTGGAAAGGAGACGAGTGGTCAGGTGACAAACACAATGTGCCTCAGTTATGCTATGGGTATGAATACCTGCCTCTGTTTGGAACCTGACAAATTGGATACTTTTCAGTTGGATGAGATGATTACCGGTGATGACGGTTATATGAAGTACTCTATATGCAATCCTAATCGGAAGAAGATTTCCACTGGTGGACTGAGTAAAGGGATTGTAAAGACTGTTGCTTCGAAGTTGGTGAGCTCGAGGAGATACGCTACGAGGGCTGCTGGTAAAGGTGTAAACGAGCCTTCGAGTGTTGCTGTCGAGGATGTAGATGACGAGGAAATTCATCCCTCGAAGAAGGGCAAGAAAGTTCCTACTGTTGAACAGCCTTCCAAAAGTTCTTTGCCGAAGCAATCTCGGAATGATGCTGTGTTGACTAAAGAACCTACTGCCTCTGCCACTCTGAATGTTACTCCCGCCGATTTTGAATCTGTCCTTCCTCACTCCGGCCTGAGGCTGAATGTGTATGGTTCTAATGAGTGTATGGTCGATGCTTCATTTAGTCAACAATCCATGTCTTCCCAAGGTGGACCCTTGGTTCCCACCAGCTTTCCTCATCGGCCGTACTCTGAGGAAGAAATTCAGTAGGTCAAGGAGCGGTGTTCTCTCTCAGGTCCTTACGCCGAAGACATTATGAATCATATGAAGGCATACGCCAAAGATCCACAGAATCATCAACTCGACCCCTCTCTTGCCACTTTTCTCGCACAAGCGTTTTCTGGTGTTTGGAACATGAATACCCTTGGCTCAGCGTGGAAGAGACATCAGGCGTTCCACGAGGCTGTAAGTATATCTCCTCGTGCTGCTGTAGGTTTTTTTTCGATTGCTTGCTTAATTATGTGATGTTTGTTGTAACAGTCATCATCATGGGATGTACTTGATAAATTTGTCTCGGTCTCAAGGCGACGAGATTATTCGTCTTGACAAGGATTTGTTACACTTGAAACTAGAAAATGGTAGTCTTTCCTCAGATCTTGAGAAGAGCAGAGGTAAGACAGTGCTTGACGATCGTTTTTTTTATTTATTTCATGTTGTTAAAAAACTTTAACTGATTTTTCCATTTGCTTTGTGGTCAGGCAATGTGGTGGACTTGGGGAAGCAGCTCGAAGTTGTTGCCAATGAACGAGACTCCCTTTCTGGAAACTTAAAAACTCAGAGCGAACTGGCTTCGAAGCTGGACAACCAGCTGAAGGATAAAGAAAATGAGCTTGGAGTTCTTAGGAAGAGTCGAAATGATAAGGATGGGGAAATTAAGCTTCTTGAAGAGAAGGTTACGTCGCTAAATCAACATATTGATGGGGAGTCTGAAGGGAAAGCTTTGTTCAGTCGTATGCATGTTCGCACCCTTTTCAGGAAATTCAGAATGCGACCTGCTTTCTATCGTAACGGCACAAGTGATCCTGATGCGTTGCTAGAGTCTGACAAGAAGTTAGTTCTGCCCAGGATGTTCAAGAGATAATAAAACTATAGAGGATAAAATACTATGGGACACGTGTCAGAATCGTAAGAGAGGGTCAAAGAGGGAAGAACAACAGCAAAGCAGGGAATCAATCCCGGGAAGATCAAGTACGACAGTGAGTTGTCACGATCAAATACCTGGGAAAGCGTGTTCTGATCGGATAACAGCTAAGGAAGGCATCGTAAGGAAAATGCTCGGCAAAGAAGACTCCGCGCCTTCGGATTAATAGTTCGAAGAGAAGGGTACGAGGACACCCCGAAGGCACCGCCTTACTCGACAGACTCTGACACCACCTCGATTGAGTAGCTTGTCATATTAGTTATAATCCACTTCCGACTCGGCCTATATAAGCCGAGGTCGAGGTCCGTTGTAAGGGTTGGAATTTTGGTGTAACCTTAAGGTGTGTGAGAGAGATTAGGTTAGTATCTCCTCAGGCCTCTAAGCATCATTTCCATGTATTGATATTCAAAGAAATCTAAGTTCCAGTTATACTTTATTTATTCTTATAATAATTTACTGTGTCAGTTCATCTCTTTAAAGTTCTTATCTTCGTAGTAGTAGTATTATCAGTATCGATTCATGCAACTGAAACCATAAACCAGACTTCATCTAATGGTTGTTGAGTATGAAATGCCTATGCAGATTTTATACTCACACAAATTTAGTTTACTCCGAAGCTACAGCTGTTGGGAGGTAATCCACGACGAGACTATGGTGACGAGCTTCCATTCTTTCCCAGTTGTTGTTTTTCTCTTTCAGCTGTGCGTGATTCCCCTCGTAGCTTCGATGCAGTTTACGGGATCGAGCGAAGAAGTTGATTGAGATGAGAAATTGTGCAACTTCCATTGTTTTCTCCAAATGATTAAACAAAATGAGCTCTAGATGTATTTTGATTTGACGTCGCTGCAAACAACAAACTCATTGGTGAGACTAGTCGAGAGGAAAAAATGTAATTACCTTTCATAGGATCAAACCTGAATAATATTATTAAAATTCGTGCGTTATTGTTCATTAGAGAAACCCCCAGATCCAGCTGAAATCATTATGTTTGCCTAAAGGGTTAAATGAGTTTGAAGAGTAAGATCTATTAATTTAGAATCTATAATCAAAATTCATTCAAAACCCCAAATCTGGACTGAAAAATCAAATTTTACGGAAGAGGAAAGTCATTGTTTTATGATGGTTTTTTCATAAAATTTTGTTCGAGACTCGTAGATCTGAAATTAAGAGCGAAATATAATAGGTAGGCAGAAAGTTGGTGATGCAGATTTCTTCATGTTCTTTTTACTGATCTCGGTTTTCTTCACCGCGTCTAATTGTCTGAGCTTTTCTCGATTCAAGGTTTTGTTGTCTGAAAGTTGCTCTTGTGTGACGAAAATGTTCCTGAATCACTTAAAATAACCAGATCTGTTCCTGATTTCGCCGGGTCTTCAAGGGAATTCGCCGGATTAACTATTGAACTCGTCGGATCTTCGTTTTTGGACCTCCAAAGCACAGGCAAACCGAAGTTGTTTTAATCATCCCTGTTTCTAGCGCCAAACTGTGTAGGTATAAAATCAGCTAAGAGATCTTATACCTAACATCCATTAGATCTTTGTACCATAAGTATGAACCCTAATCAAGTATACTAGGTGAAAAATGTAAATAAGATGACACATGATGTTTTTAACGTGTTCGGAGCGATTAATGCATCCTACATCACGAATTTATTACTTTCCTTGTATTTGATTACATAAAACTCCATTAGCGAAAGCTCTAGATCTAATTTTTGTGTGGGAATAAGATGAGTAGAGGAGAAGGAGGAAAATAAAGAAAGTAAAAGTGAAGATCGCTCTCTCCTAGGAGATATTTCCTTTATATAGAGGAAATTTACATGATAATTACATAGGTGCCATTTTCTTAGCTACTAAGTAAATAGAGTCTTCGGTGCTTCTCGCCTTCTCGTTGTTAAGTGACTTCGGTTCTCGTCTTCTTCCACGTAGCGAGTGTATGTCGGTTTACTTCTTCGAGGGACTTCTTCTCCGAGATTGGTATATACTTCGATGGGAGCTAGGTTCCCGAGCTAGGTAGTAATTTCAGAGGGTGCTTTGGTCTCGAGAAGAGCATTCAACTTCGGAGGGATAGATGGACCGAGGTGATATCTTCGAATGGTGGTCTATGGACCGAGGCATACTTAGTCTTCTTTCGTGCTTCGCGTTCATGATGTGTTATCTTGCTTTCCTTCTAGGATGATGACACGTGGCTCGTCAGAATTATGCCCCTACAATTTCTAACAATCAAACTCACAAAAATTACTAGGGGTATATGTGAAATACCTTCCTATCAAGTTGTTTTTATTGAGATTCAATTCCATTAGGGGGATCTTTCGGTTGAGGTCCATGGTTTTCAACTTTAAAATGTGGATTCCTACTCATTTTTCTTGATTCTAGTGTTTTGATTTTGTTATGATTCGATTGTTTCTACTAGTTTTGACTATCACCACTAGTTTTTATTTGTTTTAATTGTGAGATACTTGAAGTCGACACCGGGTAAAGGTTTGATGTTGTAGGTGTAGAAAATGCCTTAGGCCAATTTAAGGTACTTAAGAAAAGATTTGTACTAAGGAGGGCACCCATAAGAAGTGAAGTGTGGCGACAGCGGCATCAGTCAGCGGTATTTTCCTACAAAGGAAGGGACGTTGAGAAATATATGGGGATACATCGGTATACATCAAGATAGTATCAGCGGTACGGCCTCGACAAAAGCTGAGTAAGTTGGTTGAGCATTTAATGCTGAACAGAACGGTCGGAATGTCAGAGTTGACTGGTTGACTCAGTGGAGTTCGAGTCATCGATCTTATCCAATGAAGAAGAAAGACGCTGAAGATGTAAAGAATAGGCGCTGAGACACTAAAGAAGCACATCGGTAAGGCGGTGAGAAAGAAGACAAGTAGTGTCAGAATCATGTTGTTTGTATTAGCTGTATTCCATCATGTATTCGGCGCCTATAAAAGGCCTTGTATCACAACTGAAAAGAGGGTTGGAAAAAGTGATTGCTAGGGTTTGATGTATTGAGAAGAATTCCTTCTTCTCCTTAGCTCAAACTCGTGGTGAGATCTTGGATCTGCTGTAGAGAGAAAGTCCTTTGCAAGGTGAGATGCAAGGAAGCTTTAATAATAATATGTTCATGAGAGTATTGATTTACCATCCTAAATGTTGTTCTTATATTCTACATGTGTAATTATATCCCTTGCTTATGTATGATGTTAGCATATGTGCTTGTGAAGTTTCACTCTAAGTATGCTTGTTATATTGTGTTTATGATCTTAAAATAGGGGTCTATTGGTAAAATCTCTACTATGGGGATTTTACCAACTACATTTTGGCGCTAGAAGAGGTCTGAACCTGTGTTTTTTTAAAAAAAAATTCTTCTTGTTTTCATGGAACTTAAGTTATTTTGTGTGGTAATGAGGTTTTTGAGTTTTGGTTGTGCTGCTGTGTTTGATAGTTGCTCAAACTTTCCATTTATGGAAGTCATAAGTATGTTTATTGTTGTTTAAGGAGGCTGAACCTTAAAAGGCTCCTGTGTTAGGAAATATTGAATGTTTTTAACATGATCAGTGGTGTCTTAATAGCACATATGCTGCTGGTGGTTTTTTAACCATAAATAGGCTTGTAAACTTTTTAAGACCTTCCTTTCCTTTTATAGAAGTCTGTGAAAGTATGGCTGCTGTTAATCTTTACAAAACCATGGAAAAACCTTTCTGTTAAGGCGTGTTGGGCGTCATTAGTATGTTCATAGTTGTGTTTAAATGTGGTTCTTCTCATCTATAGAGGCATAGCATGATTTCTTCTTCTTAACTTAAAGGTGTTGGTTCAAAAGCTAGAATTTCAACCTTTTCTTTCTCTGTTGTGCTTGAATATGTAATAAGGGTTTCCTGTTTAGATGTTATAAAACTCGTGTTTGTTTGATAAGTCCATAAACGTCATTAGGAGTCTAGGATGATGATTGATTACCATGTTGAATACGATTTTTGCCAGACGTCCTTTTACATGTTATGGTGTGATTTTTGGATTAAAGTGTTGTGAAAAGTCATTAGCAAAATTTCAACGCCGTACAAATTTTGATCTTTGATATGAATAGGGTTATCAAACTCTGGTGTTTTTAGGATTTCCATGATTTTTCAAAATTTAGGGTTTTTCTTTCAACTGCCGACAAGATTAGGTCATACCCTGCAAATGTCGCTGCTGTAGTTCTGAGCTATTTTGTTTGTTTCCTACTTTATCAGAAACTGCTCAACCACCTCCACTAACGAATTTGGCATTTGCTAACAGTCAAGCTAGCTTAATACTGTCAGGAAGTGCTTTTGTTGTTTTCTACACAGGATACCAAATGACGACTAAGCGAAAAGGAAGTACGGCGTCAACAAGCAAAGCTCCAAAATTTCCCATACCTGCTCAGTCTGTACCCATTCCTAATCGGCATAACTTGAGAAGTTCAGCGGTACCACCGCTAGGTTTTGCACATGATTTTTTCTTGAACGACAATACAAGTCAACAACCAACAATGCCACAACCAGTGATTCAGCAACAGCAGCTAGTAACGCCACAACCGGCGATTCAGCAACAACAGCCAATAACGCCGACACCAGAACATCAGAAAACAACAGCAATGCAGGCATCAGTACCTCAACAACAGACAACGGCTATGGATATTGTTCTGATACAAGACATAACACACTTGGATGGGATACCAGAAGAGGATGAGGAAGAAGAAGTTCCAGCGCAAAGTAAAGGAAAAACAGTGGATGACGGCACCATCAAAGAAACAGCGATTCCCGGTGAGACGTCTCATGCAGTTGAAGGATTATCAAGGGTAGTAGGTGGCAATCTCAACACTAATGGGTTACCCTCGAGAGCAGCTGGTAACACTTCAAAAGAGGTAGGAGGTAGCAGTAGAATGGTAGTAGCTGTTGGAACATCAAGAACGGCGCCAATAACAGTGTCAGAAGGAAAAACAGGATCCACCAGTGCTACCGAAGAATTGTTAAAAAAGTTCTTTGAATAAAGCACCATAAATCAAGCTCAGATGCAGTTGCAGATGCAAAGACAGATGGACATTATCCTTCAGAGCAACTTACAATTGGCACAGCAGCATAAGCAGTTAATGGAAAGTCTTAGCAAAAGTCGCTCAACTCATACAGTGCACAAAGCTCAAAAGAGCAGATCTACAAGACCAGAAGTGGCGGCATCCACAGTGAAAAAAGAAGAAGGAAGTAAGAAGACCGGGAAATCTAATCATGGCGAGGAAAGTTACGCCGACTCGGATAAATTGGATGATTATCACGAATATGTTGCAAAGAGGTTACGCCGTATGGAGAAGAAGATAGAAGAAGTCACAGGTCAGCCAAAAGACGATAAATTAAAGAAGGCAATCTTAGAGGCAAAAAAGACATCGTTTGTGGATGAAATTACGTATGGACATGTGTCCAGGAAGTTTAGTATGCCAATTTTCACATCAATCTTTGACGGTACAGGAGATCCAACATTACACTTACAAAGCTACATGAGAGATTTAACTGCATGGACCGGTTCAGATCCAATAATGTACATGTCGTTTGCCGCTGCTCTCAAGGATGAAGCCTTAGCTTGGTTTGGCGGTCTGAGAGAGAAGTCAATTGCGAAATATACACAGTTGGAAGAGAAATTCATTGCAAACTATATTCAAAACAAGAGAGTGCGCCCTGGGGCAGAA
Organism: Papaver nudicaule; assembly: GCA_023529015.1. Taxonomy (NCBI): domain Eukaryota; kingdom Viridiplantae; phylum Streptophyta; class Magnoliopsida; order Ranunculales; family Papaveraceae; genus Papaver; species Papaver nudicaule. The sequence goes on from JAJJMA010228797.1 coordinate 35,105, forward strand.
AAGTTGTTTAACAATAAGAAAAGACCTATGGAAACGTGTAGAAGTTATATTATGAGATGGAGGAAACTTTGTAGTGAAGTGGGATCGGCGGTATCTGACAAGGAAAAGATGCGAGCATTTATTAGCTCGATGGAAACAACGGATAAGATGTTCCAATCCCTATATTGGACTCCAGTAGCAGATATATGAGAATTGAGAGCTAGGCAAAATGAATGGTTGATATATGAAGAAATCCAAGAAGAAGAAGAACGTCAGAAGAAGGAAAGGGCAAAGCATGCTCATTCTATTAACAATTTGTCGCCAGAAGAACAAGAAGAAGCAAGAAAAGAATGGATTATAAAGGAACACAAAAAATTAGAAGCAACAACATCAACACCCTCAGCGGCAGTCGTCCCACATCAGCAGCCACAAGAACGACAGCAGTATCAACAGAACGGCACCCAACAGTGGAATCAAGGAAAGAGAGATACTTATGCAGGAAGAGATGATCAAGACAACATGGGAGGATATGATAATAGAGGTAGATACGCCAACAACGATAGAAGGAATTACGGCGACAACATAGGAGGATATGACAACTGGGGACGAGGTAATGGTGATAGAAGATTCAACAATGACAATCGAAGATTCGGCGACAGAAAGCCAGGATACCCAGATTTCCAAGATGTCACGCTACCAAAACTACGTGTCACATATACTGATGCATGGGGACAGATAGAGAGTTCAGGATCAAGGAATGAAATCCGCTATCCTTTTAATAGAGGAAATCCCATGAATCCTATTTCTAACACCAGCCAATACTGCCAATACCATCAATTCCATGGTCACACAACTGAAAACTGCACAGGAGTTCAGAGAGAAGTGCATAGATTCATCCGTATGGGAAGATTCCAAGATTTCTTAGAGTTACCTCCAGCGCCACCATTGGAGGTTCAGCCAATCCAGGTTGTACAGCCAAAGTCCGAAGTTTTTGAAGTTGAAGTTCAGTGTGATCTGAAAGAGTTGAATTGTTTCTCTATTGTGCATTCAACAATTAGTAGAGATGAATTCCATAATAATTTAATGTCAAGAATTCACAAGAGGGATAGCAATGACAAAGAGATTTTCAGTGTCGCCGTCAAGAACAGCCCACTATTAGAATGGATGAAAAAGCCAGTCAGTTTTTCGGCGGTAGAACTATCACCTGAGGCAAGAAATCATTTGAATCCATTGGTCCTTACCATCCAAATATGAAAATTCAAGGTTCCAAGAGTGCTGGTAGATCCAGGAAGCTCTGTTGATATTCTATTCAATTCAGCATACCAGGCCATGGATTCTAAAGAAGAACCGGTAGAGTCATTAATTCCTTCTTCATACAGCATCTATGGATTTAATGGGATAGCGTCCAAGCCTAAAGGAGAAGTGAAGATAAAGGTTGTTGCATGCGAGACCTTGATCATGGATACTACTTTCTGTGTTGTGGACGTAGATTCGCCATATGCAGCAATCCTTGGCAGACCATGGTTACACAGCATCAAAGGAGTACCTTCGACCTATCATCAGCGGTTGCGATTCCCAACTCCAGAAGGGGTAGCAGAATACATTGGTGATTCTTCTATAGCAAAGGCATGTAATGAAGTAGACGTTAAGATGCGTGAAACTCGAAAAGTCAGGCTGAATGAGAAAAAGAAGCAGACAAAAGAAGCAACCAAGACTAAAGAAATAACCACACTAGTCGCTGACCCCAACAAATACATTCTTTCTGTGAAGGAGGGCGACTCAACAGCAAGTCCTTCAGCGGCACCTTTATAGCAATTAAAGGAACCTTCGCCTATGGGTGAGCCAGATTTGCATTTCACAGCGGTAGAACCTACACGGGAAATAAACATAGGTGAAGAGGATGCTCCTAAGATAGTAAAAATTGGTACCCTATTGAATGAAGAAGAATCTCGGCAGTTAGAAGCTTTACTAAAAGAATATGTGGATGTCTTTGCTTGGGGCATGAATGAGATGCCTGGTATTGATCCAGAAACTGCATGCCATAAGTTGGATATAGATCCAAGGATCAGGCCATTCAAACATCGTCCAAGGAAGTTGGCACCAGCGTACAAGGAGGCGGTGGAAGCAGAGATTGACAAGATGAGGGCGTCAGGAATCATTTGACCAGTTCAATATCCGGAGTGGATAGCTAATATGGTGGTGGTTCCTAAGAAGAATAAAGGGGTAAGAATTTGCATCGACTTCAGCGACTTGAATAGGGCGTGTCCCAAAAATAGCTTTCCTTTACCAAGCATAGATCAGACTGTCGATGCCACTTCTGGGCATGAATTATTATCTTTTATGGACGGTTATTCTGGATATAACCAGATACCGCTGGCTGAAGAAGATCAGCGGCACACAGCTTTTTTCTCTACTAAAGGTTTATTTTGCTACACAAGAATGCCGTTTGGTCTTAAGAATGCTGGTGCTACATATCAAAAAATGGCTCAAGACATGTTCGAAAAATGGATAGGTAAAACTATAGAGGTTTATGTTGATGATATGTTGGTCAAGAGCAAGAAAAAGAAGGATCACGTGCAAGACTTGAAAGAAATTTTCGATCACATGAGAGTAACCAAGTTGAAGATCAACCCAGCAAAGTGTGTATTCGGCGTCACCTCCGGAAAGTTTTTGGGTTATGTTGTCACAAAAAAGGGAGTAAAGGCAGACCAAGCCAAAGTCAAAGCTATTTTGGAGATGCCCTCGCCGGTAACCCTGAAAGATGTTATGCGCTTAAACGGCATATTGGCGTCTCTTAACAGATTTATATCTCGGTTCTCTGACAAGTGCAAATTATTTTTCCAAATGCTGAAGAAAGGAGAGAAGTTCAATTGGACAAAAGATCATGAGGATGCCTTTCAGGGAATAAAGAAGTACTTAGCCACCTTGCCAGCTATTCAGCCGCCGGAACATGGAGAAGAATTGAGGGTCTACTTGGCGGCCACATCATCAGCGGTTAGTGCAGTTTTAGTGCGGACAAAAGGGAGACACCAATCTACTATATTAGTCGAACTCTGCAACCCGCTGAGAAAAATTATACTAAGATAGAGCAATTAATACTAGCTCTGGTTTTCGCCACTAGCAGACTTCGTCCATATTTTCATGCTCATCCCATAACGGTACTCACCAAAACTCCCATTGAAGCCATTCTTCATAGTTCTCAAAGAGCAGGGCGTATTGCAAAATGGAATGCTCAGATAGATCAGTACGGCGTCAAATACGAAATAAGAACAGCTCAAAGGTCACAAGTTATCGCTGACTTTTTGGCAGACTTTCCAATAGAAGAAGAAGAAGAAGAAACTGAAGATATCCCATTTATGGAGAAGGAAGATCCAGATGAAGGAGTCCCAGACTTGCTGAAAAGAGATCCAAATCAATGGGAAGTATACGTTGATGGCTCAGCTAATAAAGAGAGCAAAGGAATTGGCATAGTCTTTATCTCACCAAAAGGTTCAAGGATAGTCCACTCATTCAGATTAGAGTTCCCAGCTACAAATAATGAAGAAGAATACGAAGCAGTAATACACGCTATGAGACTCATAATCGAGATGGACATCAGCAACATCCGTTTAACTAGTGATTCCCAGCTGGTCATTCGACAGATCTTAGGCAGATATGAAGCACATGATAGCTCACTGAAGCAATACTTACAATTGGCAAGAGAATACGCTAACAAGATTACCGGCATCGAATTTAGACACATATGTAGAAATGACAACAGACATGCTGATGCGCTGGCATTTATTTCCTCTATGATGGCGGATCCAGAAGTACAGGCAATAGCAATTGAAAGATTAAAGATGTCATCAATAGAAGGAAGAAGGCAACAGGAAGTTCTGGCGGTAGACATTGAAGAATCAGCGGAAACAGACTGGAGAGTTCCTATCAGATATTACTTGGAGCATCTCACCACTCCTGGAAACAAACTGTTAGCGCATAAGATCATAAGCAGGTCAAGAAATTATGAGTTGAGAGAAGTCATATTATATAGAAGATCATTTTCTGGACCATTGTTACGATGCGTATCAAGGGATGAAGGAAAGAAGCTGTTGAAGGAAATTCACGAAGGAGATTGCGGAAATCACAGCGGGCAGAGGGCGCTGGCTCTTAAAGTGAAAATGCAAGGCTATTACTGGCCTTGGATGAATGGTGACTCCGCTGAATATGCTAAGCGGTGTAGGAATTGTCAGCTGTATACAAATAAGATAAAGGCACCAGCAGTATCGCTGAATTCAGTATTAAGCCCTTGGCCCTTTGCCAAGTGGGGGATTGACATCATTGGACCACTAACACCAGGATCGGGACAACGCAGATATATCATTGTGGCAACATATTATTTTACCAAATGGTGTGAAGCTAAGGCACTTAGACAAAGAACAGGAAAAGAAGTATTTACATTCATATGGGAAAATATATTCTGTCGTTTTGTTGTTCCGGCGGAAATTTGCACTGACAATGGGAAGGAATTGGTCGGCGAGAATATTGAAAACCTCCTGGCAACATACGACGTTTAACTGGGAAAATCCACTCCTATCTATCCTCAAAGCAACGGGCAGGCGGAGGCCACCAATAAAACAATAGGAATGGGGTTAAAAAAGAGAGTTGAAGGACACAAGAATGCATGGTGTGAGCATCTTCACAACGTCTTATGGTCTTACAGAACTACAATTCGAGAGGCGACTGGAGCATCTCCCTTTTTACTCACATTTGGTGCAGAAGCGGTACTTCCATCAGAAGTTGTATTGCCAACGACAAAACACGAAGCTTGGGAGAAGAATCTCAATCCAGACTTAATCTTGGCAAAACTAGACGACTTGGAAGAACAGTGGCTCATTGCTTTGACTCATATGGAGAATTACCATCGCCGTCTAGCCAGGGAGTATAATAAGCGTGTAGTGCCAAGAGACTATTAGCCTGGCGACCTTGTATTGAGAGAGGTACCGCCGTACCAGAAGAAGAAAGGATGTAAGAAGCTGGAACCTACTTGGGAAGGCCCTTATGTTATCAAGCGTGTAGCGGGTAGTGGAGCTTATGTGTTAGTTGATGAGCATGGAAAAGAACTTGAGCATCCATGGAATGCCAAGTTTATCAAGAGATTCTATCCATAAGGTTACATGTAAAAATCCGAAGTCTTGGGCGGGCATAATACCCAAGAAATCTTATTAGCTTTTGTAATTTGCAGCAAATAAGATCCGGGTACGTAGGTTTGCTTTATGCGCTGAACCCCGTTAACAAATTCTTGTGTCATTTTAATTATTCGCATACGACGACAAATGCGCTGAGGCAAAATTGCCAAACAAAAATTTTACAAGGCTCAATAGCCATACACTGAGGCAAAATTGCCAAAGAAAAATTTACAAGGCTCAATAGCCATACACTGAGGCAAAATTGCCAAAGAAAAATTTACAAGGCTTAATAGCCATACGTTGAGGCAAATCTGCCAAGAAAATCATACGCCGGGACATAACGGAACATTTTAGATTTCAATGCATAGCTTTGAATAACAGTAAATCTGGCTAACTGGTGCTATAACTCCTGACGCGTTACTTGTTGATCTGTAAGTGCTGGTAGAAAAATATAAGACTCCCGGAGGCACTAACCACCCTCTTGGCAAACCTACCACTTATAATAGATCGCCGACGGGCACAAGTAACAATGTATAGCGAAAACGGTTGCGATGTGGCTAAGAAAAAATACTGTCAGCTCATCATTGAAACTAAAATGGATTCGATTATACCGGCGGAAACAAACAAA
>JAJJMA010228802.1:0-12504 GCA_023529015.1 Papaver nudicaule
GTTGGTTCTTGCATTTTTTGAGGTTGGTTTTCTAGATCTGGGTTTGATTTTGAGAAGTTTTGCTCGTATAAGAAATCAGAGCTTATTTGTATCTCAATCAATGTCGATTTGTGTTCTAATCGATGCATCAACAACGTCTATAGCTCTTTATGCTCCTCCTCCAAAGCAAAGCAGATTTGTTTTCTTCTTTGTCTGTGGTGGTCCCGTCGGCTTTATTATACTGTTATATTTAGTAATTTCATGTTTAGTTTATATGGATCTGGCTTATCCTCTTGTGAAAGGCTTGTTTTTCTGTTTGTTTTAGGGTTCTTCTGGTTCTATTATTTGTTGTGTTGAAATAAGAGTGATTTGTAGAGTTCATTATCTTAACAGCAAGGTTCTTCGGTGGGTGCTTTGTTCATCAACTAGGGAGGAAGGCGGTGGTGTAACCGGAGGTTATCATTTCCAGCGGGTTCTTTGTTCACAAACCCGGGTGATGGTCTCTTGAATATGGTAATCTCTCCATTAACTGTGATCTGGGCTGTTGGTACTGTGGATCTGATGATTTTTCATCAGTTTGATTATCAAAAAATTTCACCGGGTTATGGATCAATCTTTAACGGTCAAAACTCACCCGTATGTATGCGAGATGTTACTGTTAGTATAAAATGTTCTTCCGGGTTGTGGTTCATGTTCCAACGTTCCAAGCTCACCCGTACGTGGTATGCGGGATGTTACTGTTAGTTTAGTGTTACTGCTTGTTTGGGTGCGAATAAATTCACACCCGAAACACGATTGATTTATGATGATAAATTGATGATGTTTTACCCTCCATCTTGATGATTAAGATGGGGAGGAACCTGCAAAACAAACAAAAAGGGTTCCGACGCCCAAGTAAATAAGGGATTTAGGTGCATGAGTTTTTTGGGTTAGATGATCATACCTTTTGGGGATAGATCCCCTATATTTAAATAGAGAATAACTTGGCCGGTAAGACATCTAGAAACTTCTAGAGTTTTCTTTGGGCCTATTAGCGGGCTTTGGGCAATTTTATAGAGGGTACACACATTGCCCCCACTTAATGTCCAATTTGTTGTGGGGTTAAGAAGTTCGGATTCCCTTTTGCACTAACAATCCGCCCCCAAGCATGAGTAATGGTTGTCGTAGAAAACCGAAATTCGCCCCCACTGTTTTGGGAAGATATTACAAAGACGCCCCCGACTGTACCTGCGATAAAATTGCACGTTTGCTAGACGAGACTTTGTGCCATGTAATGGTCTTTTGATGCTCGTGAGCTAGACGAGACTTGAGTTGAGTGCTTGCTACTTGACAAGACTTTCGTTGTGTACCTTGCATGTTTGAAGGCTTTTTGTAGTGTGCTTGCAGCTTGGCAAGGCTTTTTGCTCGTAACGTAACAAGGCTGAAGCACTTGCCCGTTGGGCTGTCTGGTTGTTTGCTTGTATTGAGTACGAGACTTTGGACCAACCATGATTGCTGGGCTCGCGGTTGAGACGAGACTTTTTGCTTGCACTGAGACAAGTCTTTATACTCACGTGCAAGGTGAGATTTTATGCTTGCGATAAGAGCAAGGCTTAAGTGTGCTCACGTGCAAGGTGAGACTTTGGTAGATTGTGATGTGATGCAAGGCTAAACATTGGAGGGGTCTGAGAAATCATCGCCTCTTACTGTAGGGAATCGAAAGACGATTCTAAAGAGCCAAAAATCACTCAATTCGGATGAGAAACGAAAGAGATATCGACGAAACAAGATTGTGAAGCTGCGCGCGTGTGATGGATGACGTAGCGCTGACCGGACCAGATTGAACGACATGATAGCAACGACTGGGCTAAGTCGAACACGTGGCAATGCTGACAGGACCAAGTTGATGACGTGGCAAAGACGACCCTCTGTTAATGACGTGGCAAGCTTTTATAGGCCTACTCCGTTGATGTGGCATCGATGACTAGGCATTTTGTGCTGACGTGGCGCTGCTAACTCAACATATTTGCTGACATTTCTTAGCTGACTCATCTGGTTCCGATGCCGTGGCAAAATGACTGTGCGTATTCTGATGAGTCACGCGCTGACTGGGTGTTGCCTGAGAAGCACTGAATCGTTGCTGGAAAGACTGCTGGACCGTATTGGAAGGCTTGGATCTGCTGTATCAGGTGTTGTACTTGAGGCCAGACCAGATCGGACGAACCTGATTGGCTGGAAAAGAAGTTCTACGTGCGGTTGGATCAAATCTGACGAACCAGATTTATTGATTTCCTGCAACACTTATTTCTGTTGCTGTTCTGATGGTTTCTGCCACCTTCCTTCGGTGTTTTCAGCGAAGCTTTATTCTTCTTTTCGCGACGCTTTTTCCGAGAACCTTAACTTTTTTTCTTTTTCTTTTTCCGTGAACCCTAAAATTGTTTTTTTTTTGTGAAGATTCATGCACGTTTTCCTAGGTTTTTTCGCGACTTTCCTCAATAGAAAAACACGATCCTTTTACATGAATCCGCTTAGTCAGCGCCAATGTTTGGGTGCGAATAAATTCACACCCGAAACACGATTGATTGATGATATGTTTTACCCTCCACTTGATGATTAAAATGAGGAGGAACCTGCAAAACAAAAAAAAAGGGCTCTGACGCCCAAGTAAGTAAGGGATTTAGGTGCAGGAGTTTTTGGGTTGGATGATCATACCTTTTGGGGATAGATCCCCTGTATTTAAATAGAGAATAACTTGGCCGGTAAGACATCTAGAAACTTCTAGAGTTTTCTTTGGACCTATTAGCGGGCTTTGGGCAATTTTATATAGGGTACACACACTGCTACTGTTCGATGGCCCGGCTACTGTTATTGCATTCTGGTTATGTAATTTTGGTTGCGGAATTATAGTTACGAGATTCAGTTCTTTCGGAAATCACTATGTCAAGTCTTGTATGTCTGTCTTTGTCTTTCTTCGCAATTTTGTTAGTCATGGGGGAAATGGAGTTAGTTCTCTGTTAAACTCATTTTCTCACAATGACAAGACAAACTACTAGGTTTTGTTTCTCCAGGGTAATCCCTGTTTATCTACTAAAAAAAGAAGAATTATGAAAAAGGTCAATTTTTTCGTCAGCACGAAGGAAGTGGAAGTGCAAGGGCTGCCGTAGATTCAGTGAGTTTCTAAGAAAGTACCATGTGGTGGAGGCGAATAAAAATCAATTCCGTGTGGTTCCAGTTGGTTGGTTCTCGTTTAATTTCGAATAGAAATCAATCGCGTCTGATCACATCGTATCGAAATCGATATGGGTTAAAAAATTTTTTTTTTTTTTTTTTTGAAAGGTTGGATTTTTTTATTTAACTAACAAGAAAGAGGTACAGTTTAGAGTTGTTGTAATCACACAAGACAAGATCATACAATTATAATTGAGTACTCCATTCTTGTATCCAAACTAAACGCCTAGACGGGCGAACCCTATACTCTCTGACCGTCGTAGCTATGATATGTGTTTGACTTCTCCTGGAAGTTCTCCTTTAAATCCGAATGCCCAAACCACTGTACCCAAGTATACCTTAACACACATCAGGATAAACACCAAATAAATACATGGTGCCAAGACCTAATGGCCTTTATTCCGGTTTTCGTGAGGTTGTTATCTCTTGTGTTGGGTTGCTGAATTTATTTTCGGCCCCTTTTTCTGTTTTTGCTTTCGGTTGTATTCATTGGTTGAGGTACCCCTCTTAAGTACCTCATTTTCAATGAATTTCCTCTTTAACCGCATCAAAAAAAAAAAAAAAAAAAAAAAAAAATGGTGCCAAGACCTAATGGCCTTTCCTACCGATACACTAGAAAACCATATCCAGGATATGGTTTACCTGATCTTAGGATATAGGGGATGTGAACTATTTAGTACATCTGACTATTTAATTGTAAAACATCATTTTGATACTTGAAGAAGCTCTAAGAACTGCTCTTAGCTTAACCTTGAAATTCTCAACTTCTCTCACTCTATTTGGCGAGAGCCAACACTAGGACGAACGCATAGAGAAACTTGATTCAAAAACTTTGCATTTTTCAACAAAAAAAACTTATAACTTCGGCATCACATCCTTCCACTTCAGCATTTTTCAAAAACATAGGCATAAAAAACATTTTCCTAAAAATTTGGGAACACAATTAAACTAAAAATATTTGACTAGAACTATTTTTTTTTTTATGATTGGTTTAATGAAACTAAAAATAAACCAATCATATAAAAAAAATAAGTTCTACTGAAATATTTTTAGTTCAATTAAGTTCCCTATTTTTTTAGGAAAATGTCTAATGGGCCTATGTTTTTGAAACAGAGGGAGTATTTCCTAATGTGAAGAAACTTGGTATCCTGAATAGGGGCAGAGCCAGGATTCTAGATATAAGTCCATTATTCCACTGTGGAGCAAACAAGCAAAGATCTCCAAAGAAAAAAAAAATTTGTTTCCCCTTGATGGAGTGTGGTAGGGCTATCTTTTTGGCATGAGGACACGGATGAAGATGATAAGTGGAATTGCTGGCAAACCATCAAGACCTGAAAGGCTACCTTGAAAATCAAAGATTAATGGAACTTACAGTACTGCGTCGTACTGCTGGTGCTTCGTTTTTATATAATAGAAGAATCTAATCAACAGAAGATAACAAGTCATACTATACTGCTTAGAAGATAAACTGCTGAAAAAGCTATTCTTAACCACTCTCTTATACTTAACCGTATCAGATTTTAAAACAACAGAAAATGATATTGAAAAATTAACCCGGCATTTAAAGTAAGGTCCTGGATAACCCGAATGACAAAAATTGAAATCACTATGTTTTGCACCAAAATCTGGAGTAAGAGCTCGGCTGGGGTCCACATGGCCAGACTCACGTCGGAATGGTGTTAAAATTCGCCTGTACCAAAATCAGTAATATACTTACCTGAACTGTCGACATGATTAACAGTAGTCATTAGAGCAGTTGTTGGGACTGCAGCCAGAGACCACTTAAGCAGCGCAGCCAAACCACTCACATGAAAATCCATGGATGTATCAAACATAATATTCTTTTCTTCCAAATTGATCGGGTCTGCACCAAATCCTGTCCAAGTGGATAAGATATTTACGCCTGGTGCAGTCACATGATTCAAGAATTCCATGGTGTTATTACTCGGACCAAGGCTCAAAATTTCTGCTACTTCGGGAGCAGGGGACACAGAAGAAACAATTACAGTACCATGGAATTTGATCATAGCCCTAGGCTTTCTACCATTAAATTGACTACTTATTAAAGTACTCTATGGATAAAATTCTCCAAACAATCCCCCTCCATATCTTGGATAAAAAATCATTCCGACACCACCAGTATTTTCAACCAAAGTCCATTATCCTATCCCCAAATTATTCCAACGTCACAGATAACACCAGCAAACTTGTGTAGAACTTAATGACCCTTGGAAGCAGTGCCGATGGTCAGGACAGCCCATAGCAGCATCAAAAATTTCTAAGCGAGCTTTAGCAGAGTACAGTGAAGCCAGGAAAAAAAATAAGGCTGTAAGTAAAAGCTTTTATAGTGGATAGAGCTTTAAAAGAAGTAGAAGAATGGCATACTTTTTGCGGATAGAGCTTTAAAAGAAGTAGAAGAATGGCTAATTTTTGTACCTCTGTCGACCTGCAGAGAATGTTTATATGATTCTTTGACCAGAACTGATCTTTTAGAAAGTTGGGTTATATCGATAAAAAAGGGCAAGAATGTAAGCCAAAAAATCAACAACCGAGCATGCCACAAAGAAAAATAATAAACAAAAAAACCATGAAAACACCAAAAGAATTCAATGGGGGACCTTGGTTTTTTGCAGCTCTTGTTCTTGCCCATGCCCAAAATATCAGAAAGAAAACCAAGTCAGAAAAAAACTCTTCGCAACTATTTATTGCTAGTCAAATGAGGAGTACCTTGGCAGCTTTCATCCTTGCCCGTGCCCATCGGAAAAAAGTAGTTTCTGTTTTCTCAATGTTAAAAAAAGACAAAATTCAGCTTCCGAGCGCCAAAGTCCAATGCTTTCCACCTATAACATTTGAGACGAAATCAAACTATATCAGCATTAGTTACGGAATTCGTGATGTAAATTGCTTACCAGAGCATCTCCACCACAACTGCACTGTCTGGGAGATTCCTTCGAGTCCTTTTGACTCTTATAAACTTTTTGAAGATTAACTGCAGAAGCATCAAGTTCACTGACAGGTATTGAAGAAAAAAAAAATGGTTGACCCTACAATGAGAACCATGACCTTTGGAACGTTTGGTGCAATACACGAGTTTTGCTCTTTACTCTCCAGAGTAGCCAAATATAAGAAGCTTGAACTATCAGGAACCAGATACTCAAATGAAAGTGTGGTTTTCAGCTTCAGCTTTGAACGTCATTGACTCTTAACATTATGTGATCCACCGGACTTCAAAACAGTTTATGAAAATTTGGATTTTACAAGCATGTTTTGAAGGGTTAGGTGAAGATGGAATTTTTTAATAAACTACTGAATATGCTACTGCTGAACAGTATTATCTGTCTAGACAATGATCACTAACGTACGTGTAAGATATAGCAAGGTCCAACAATTGCTGCAACCTTTTAAAGAAATATTCTTAGTAATTCTGTCAACATTCAGGCTATTTCTTAGCAGATTACAGCATTTTAGCTGCAAGATAACAAAAATGCAGACTGTGTACAAGGAACAAGATTTGATGCCACATTAAGAACACTTATTGCTTTAGCACGCACTTAGGATTTTCATACATTTTCAAATAAATAGACAAGCCACGGTAATGTTAGACATGAAGCAAACATCTGTATCATGCACAAATTATCGTGGACTCTATGGGGAAGATAAAGTTGGAACCAGGACAAAGAATTATGCGAATTGAAATTCCAGAACTAGAATGGTCTGATATAACCTGCACTAACCTGTACAAATCTAGTCATCATCAGCCACAATAAGTAAACTTCATTATCAAACCAATAGACAAGCCACACCAACGTTAGACATGAACCTAGAAAACATCTGGAATGTACACAAAAGATCGTGGACCCTATGGGGAAGACAAAGTTGGAACTATGACAAAGAATTATGCATTGAATTTCCAGAATTAAGTCTAAGGTCCAGTCACTACAAAATGCACAATCAACAAAGCAATACAGCTGAACCAAATATAAAACACACTACTATAAAAATGGACTGATCATATAAAGATACATAACTCACTAAAAACGTACTAATAGCATTAGGTTCACACAGAGACTAATTGGTCATCCAATTTTAAAATGAAACTCAAGATTCTATAGAAGATTACTTCCAAAACACAACCAAGGTTACCAGCTTATAATGATGTACTTGAGGGGTAGCTCCTCTATAGTCGCCTGAAAGAGCTAATCACGAATTCACGACTTTCTGTCTACATGAACTGCTTCCTTTGTTTCCATATCTCCTTCCCCTAATGCTTTCATTGAAAGTAACATGATCTTGTAAGGAACTACTTGACAAAACCGTTCTTCAAAATCCAAAAGCCTTTTTGAAGTTGAATCTTTTTTGTTGGCATTGCTGAGATGGTTGCTGGGAAGGCTGCTCGTGGCTCTTTTTCTCCTCGATTTGAATTGACTCCATTACTTTTGCATCTTTTTCCCCTAATTCCTTTAACGAAACAAACGTGTTCCTGTGAGGGGGTACTCTAAAAAGCCTATGCTTAAACTTCACAATCCTTTTCGAGGTTGAAGTTTTTGTGTCATACATGTAGAGATGGCAATCTTCAAAAGACAAAACACAACCACTCTTCGTCACGCCTATACATTCTCTATTGGTGACCCTACAGTCTTTACTCCAAACCAATGACTGATGTTCCTCTTGGTCTTTCATCTCATGATTGACCCTCATCTGTTTTAGTATCCATATATCAAAACACTTGCCTCCATCAGCTACAGCAGAAATACACAAATTTCCATCCAAATTCCCTATCCTGGTATCACCCCAACGGTGTGCTGGCAAAGGAGGTCCTGAAAGATTTTCACAAAACTTCTCCTCAGCCAAATCAAAGGTGATAATCCTTTTCGAACCTCTGTCCAGCCAATTAATAGCTCCATTGGCAAAGATCCCTCGGTAAGAAAGAAATAATCCCTCGAATTTAGACCTGAAGTTCCCAATGTATCTCCAACCTTTGCCACTGCCTAGAGTGTAAATGTGGACTTCTACATTGGACCTCGACGCTTCGGACTCCCACCACGAATGAACTCCTATGACTTTGTACTCACTGGTTGAAGAAACATAACCATAGTTGATATCACAACCTTCCTTAAATTCTGGAAGCCGAACGTATTCTCTTGTCATAGGGTTACAGATACAAACATATTGGTTATGGGCAATACAGACCAACCCGTTGCATGATCCAACAACTCTAGTATAATACATATGCGGAAAATTGAAATTAAACCTTCTAGTTCTAGTTCTAGTTCTAGTTCTCTGAATGGGTGTATTTGTTGCCTCCGTATATTCAACATAGTAAAACTTTTGCTCATCAGTCAAAGCAAAAAAACCTAACTTACCGGAATCAGAATCATCATCATCAGCAGCAGAAGAAGAATCAGAAGGATGGAGAAGATGATTCAGGTACATTTTGTAAAATGATGGGTGATGAGAAATGAGATTCTGCCATTTGGTGCATACTAATTTGCAATCTAACACTGATTCAGCAGGTAGGCGACTCAGAATATCTAGTGTAATATCCGTAGGAAGGTTCTTGAAGTAATCCATGGAGAATCTTTTGATGTTTTACAGAGAGAAAATGAGATCTGTTAGGGTTTGGGAGTAACAGCGATGAAAACAATGGAAACTTGGGGATTCAGGGTTTTTGACGAATACATGAGAGGATGGATTGTTATCTTCACCCGCATGTTAGTTTTTGGCAGCCATAGGATATGGGAGGGATGTGCCCTGATATGGAAGTACCTAACCGGTAGAAAATGGTTAAGTAGTTGTACCAAAAATAATGAAAAAAGTAAAAAGAATATGATTTAAGTAAGGATTTTTTTTTCTTTTTTTTTTCGCAAGTAAATATTATAAAGTTTATTAAGATGAAAAAAATAAATACAAATGGGTTGTAGTCTTGTATCATCTCAACATGTTCACAAAGCAAAAGAAAAAAAATTACTACAACTCAGTTATATATCATTTCACAGCTTCCCAATTTTTTTTGATCCAAAAATTTTAATTATCAAAAAATTAAAAATTTCATAAAAAAATATCAAATCGTTTCAACACAAACGACATATTGAAACAACAAGAAAATTGGTCGACATTAATTTATAATTTATCACACAATTGAACAAAAATCAAAAAGAAGAACAATGAAAATTTGCACTAATCTAGTAACTCTTCTCTATTTTCACGACAACTACCATTGTTTTCATTTTGAAAACTTGTTTATTACTCAATCAAGATTAGTTTATTTCTCCAAATTGTTGTTTCCACCTTTTTTTTCTTCTAATTTTATCATCTTCGAATTCTTGCCCCTTCAGAAACATTAATAAAAACCCATTTTAATCTCTAGCATCAATTATCGTCGTTTTGCCCGATATTAGTTTGTATTCTCAGAAACACTATTTTTATTCTTTGTTTCTCTCTCGTTTTTATTTTTTATTTTGGTGGAGCCGACCTAAACTTACACAAATAGAAGAGAGTATATCCTGTAACTTTATACGACTACATTAGCTAACTAAACATCGGTCGTTTACCTAAATAGGATTTTAGATGCATAAAATTTGTCTAGAGATTGAATGCATCACAACCATTCGATTTATACTACTACCAATTGTTCTATGTAGCGAATCGATTCAGGACCTATTATATTAAAGAGGAATAAGTAAAGAACATGAGCTTGTATTAATTATGCTAATATTTTAATTTCTTTAAGTGATTACACTACTTGGATATGAGCTCAAGATTAAGGCACTTCTCCAAGATGACACTCGATTTCAACGCATTTTTCCAATTTTCCCTTCTTTCTTCTAAGGCAACTCCGTCGTTTCCACATATCTATCTCTTCCTCTGATCTCCATTATCATCCAACAATTCTTCTTAGTTGAACAAATACACATAGAATAGAATAAGAAAGAATGAGTAATGAAACGAATTTTTGGTTTGTGTGGGAACCTCCCATACATACATCCATCTTTGTTCAACACATAATGAAATTTCCTCTCGAAATTAGGAGCCCTTGCTTGTTGGGAGAAAAATTCAGAAGAAAGAAGATGTCGTAGTCTTCCGGAATCGTAGTCTTCCGGAACAACTCAAGAAAGACGGCATGGGATTTGAAGAGATTAGGATCTTCTAGTGCTATATCCTTTTTCTTGTCATCTATGTTACAAATTGCGGTTCATGTGCCGGTGTCCAATTTGAACAGGTTGAGTTACAAAGCAATTTCTTATACGCAGTTTCCATGAATCGTAGAGGAATCGCACTTCCACTACCAAATGGGCTCTTGAGTTGGACAAGGTCGGTTGCCAAAGCCCAACCTTATCTTTCACCGTATAAAATAGGATAAGAAGACCCTATCTTTTCTTCCAGGGCAAACACTACCACTTCTCCATCTAAACTCAACTCCGCCGTTTCTCTCTGGTTGTTCTCTGAACTAATTCATCATCAACAATTCTTCAATAGAAGCAGAAGAAATAATGACTTATGGATTAAGTTTTGGGTTTGTGTAGGAACTTCCTCTATAATCACAATCCTCTTTGATTTCACACACACAGTGAGTTTTCCTCTCAAAACTAAAGCTTAAGAGCTCGATCGTATAGAAATTGAATACGAGAGCATCGGATCTGAGAATCTCAGCATTTTCTTAGATCTTATTATGAGGATGTGTTGTGCAAATGTTGTCCAGGAAGCAGGAACGAGAGAGTTTTTCCAGGTCATTTTGAATTCAAACAGATAATAAAATGTCTAAATAGATATTTGTGATTTTGTTGTGCGTTGTTTAATGATTGATGTATCATAATGATTACTAGACGGTCGTGTTTAAAATCTAATTTTAGTATCCTTGATAAAAGAATAATTAAGGTACATTTTGTAAAATGATGGGTGACGAGAAATGAGATTATGCCAATTGCTGCAGACTAATTTGCAATCGAGCACGGATTCGGCAGGTAGGCGACTCAGAATATCTAATTTGATATCCATAGGGAGGTTCCTGAAGTAATCCATGGAAAACCTGTTGATCTTTATAGAGAGAAAATGAGATCTGTTAGGGTTTGTGAGTAACAGCGATGAAAACAATGAAAATTTGGGGATTCAGGGTTTTTGTTGAAAGTGAGGATGGATTGTTATCTTCACCCGCATGTTAGTTTTTGGCAGCCATATGATATGGTAGGGATGTGACCCTGATATGGAAGTACCTAATGGACCATGGTGCACAACTTCTTAGTTCTTACTCATAGAAAATGGTTAAATAAGGATTTTTTCATCTGTGGTCTTGTATCCATGTTTTGGGCATTTCTTATGGGAAGTAAAACCATCTGTATCTATGGAATGATCTCTAAAATGTGGATCAAAAAGTATTACTATGATATTTTAAAGGATCCACAAAACTATATGCCAAGATAGAATCTCTCAAATTCGATGTGCTTGCTATGGACAGTCCATCCGGTCATCCTAATGGCCAGTTTGTGTTTTTTTTTTCTATTTTTTCTCCATTCGGTCAATCAATGACCGTATGTTATAGAAAAAAATTAAAATAATATCCATCCGGATTTCCTGACTGGATGGAAATTTTTTTCTTAACTTTTTAGAATTTTATAATACTAAATTTGGTATATGTGGGATCTAGTAATAGAATTGTGGCGAAAATCTTCACATGTCTATCCATATACACAGAGATTATTAGTAAGATATGGATATTTATGCATCCATACCATAAGAGTTGCCCTTGCAAAGCAAAAAAAAAAGATAACTATAACTCAATTATCACTTCACTATAGCCTCCCAGTTTATGCATCCCTCCCAGATATGGATATTTATGCATCCCTCCCAGTTTTTTTTTTATTGATAAAACAAAATTTGCATTGATCAAAAAGTTACAATTTGTATAAAAAAATGCTATTTAACATTTGGTACCCAGCAAAAGACCAACACATAGCGTTGGTACCCAATATTTAAAAAATTAAAATTTGGTACCTGTAATGGATGTTGACCGGTAAGTCAAACTGTTGACTTAACATCTGGTTACTTAAATAGCCATTATTAATAATTAATAATAATTACTTAACGCCGTCAAATTTCCGTTAGCACGTGACTTCTAATAAGTCGTGTGAGCCATTTAATCAAATCGGATGGTTAAAAATAGCTTCATCCGACGGTCAAAAACAAGCACCTCTGTTCTCATCGAAAATGATAGGTTGAGGCATACAAAAACACGCCTTTAACATTTTGATTTTACAGTCAGAAATAGAACTAGAGTAATTAACTCATTCCTTCATCCTTCTTCTTCTTCTTCTCTCTGCTGCT
>JAJJMA010228805.1:0-22492 GCA_023529015.1 Papaver nudicaule
TTTCCTATACCACCTTATCTCTCAAATTTACCACTCATTTTCTGCCTAGCTTTGGGTGTGGTTCAGCATAGACGTTTTGGTGTCGGGAAGGGACATATTCCCGATATACTAGCCAAAAGTTATTGACATGATTTCACGTTGAATTTGATTGACAA
This sequence comes from Papaver nudicaule, assembly GCA_023529015.1. NCBI lineage: Eukaryota > Viridiplantae > Streptophyta > Magnoliopsida > Ranunculales > Papaveraceae > Papaver > Papaver nudicaule. The sequence goes on from JAJJMA010228805.1 coordinate 156, forward strand.
AGCCATACAGTACTTTAGAGTAACCTAATGCTGCGTTAATCCACATGTCATCCCATTTGATTACTGTGCTGTCTTCAATGGACCCAGGTGAAGACCAACCTACCTTAGGTGCGAGGCGTCTGACGCTGGTGTGTTAGTAGTTTATCTTTGGCCAATGTAATATATAACAGTAAAGCTTGTTAATCCTCTGGTTGTAAAGCCCTATAAATGCATAACCATACTCCCTTCAGGCACAACAAAAGGCAGACGGTAGCAGAGTTCAAGAGTAAGGGGAGAGGTTATGGAGCGACAAAGTGAAACGAGGTAATCCACATTTACAGAATAAATTAAATTTTAAATGAGCACTACCGTTGAAATTAGCACTCTAAAGATGTCATCTATAGAGTATACGCAACTAAAATATGTTCCATCATTTTTAATTAAGTTTCTGGCATACAGGCATTACTTAAAGTTCCCCCGCCGAAGTTTTTTGGTGGAAGTACCTTACCGGGGGAATAAGATGGTATTCGACGATGTGAAGGACGATTTGTTATTTTGGCTTCGTGGACAGGTTGAAAAAAAATTACGGTTGAAAGACGCTGTGAAGGTAGAATTATGGTGGTTCTCACCCCCATACGATGAACCCGAATTTTTGTCCACTCCAGAAGACTTCTTCAAAATGTGGGACACCAGCAACGGCGATGCAAATGGGCGTGTTAAACTGTATGCGCTAATATGTGAACGCGGACCTGTTGTAGGCGAAATAAACGCCTCATCATCTGAAATTCGGAATAAAACGAAAATGCTGGCCCTAAACCAAAATTATCTGGCCAAGAAAGCGGCTCTTCAGACCGAGATAATAATGTCATCCGAAAGCGCTGACCCATGGAGGTATGGGCCCCGAAATGCGTATGAAACAATCGAAATAGACCCGGATATGGCATCCAAAAGAAAAAAGGGAAAGGATAAGGTTTTCTACAAACCTAATATACAAACGCAGTTGGCATCAGTTAACCTGAATCAGCATCAGAATCTGACAGGGATTCCGTCTCGCACGCCTGGACACAATGGTTGGAGCCGTTAGTATGCACTACTTTAACGTTAGTGGGGTATTGTCTTAGGATGTATTGGTTTTATTAATTTCTTAAGTTTTGTTGGTTGTCAGGATTGTAGAAATGTGGGTATAACATTTGTGTGTATGGGCTGGTATTCAAGTATACTGCCATGTATTTGAAGTTTTTTTGCGTTGTTTGACTCAGAGTTGTATGATTTGCGTCAATGGCTAATTGCATTGCAGCGACTAAATGGATGATTCTATGATAAGGGGTCATCCAATGACTTTTCCAAAGGTAAGGAAAAGGGCAGAACAAAAATTGGTAAACATTGATATATATGGTTAAACAAATAACATCGTGCCCTCAAAATATGTTGCCATATATATTATGTAACCAAAATGGAGAATGAGGGGATAACTAATTGTAGACTTCTGGGTGTGCACCCATTATCGTTTGGCTTGGGCATCTCCGGTGCAGCTGAGATTAAGAGGTTGAAAAAAGGATTCTGCCTTAAGCACGACATGCCGAACCGTAATGGCGATGTAGTCCACAATGCCAAATACTTCAATTAAATATTGTAGGTTATATTGCCCGCCTACGTGGCAGGAATATGGTTATAACAACCAAAGTGTTCGTGGCTGTTTTCCTATAAATAGACCTGCTTGCAAGTCCAACCCACAAACTACAATTCTTTCATCTCCCAACCGAATAAAGTCCAAACAAACCCAGCGAAATACTCAACAACACAAATGGATTCCAACAATGGAATTGGTGGACCACCACACGTCTACCACCACCAGTTTCCAAAGGCCACTACAGGGATGGGGTATATCTCAGAAAATATATACACCGACTCAAATGGTAAAAAAAGGTTTTCCAGATGACTAACATGTTGCCCTCCAGGGAGGTTACTGTATGTGTGATCAGATGATTGATGCGAAAGATGAAATGCACCGACTCCGCGCTCGTTGTCACGAGTTACACATTCCAGTTACACCAGCGCCTTCGTCCGACACCTTGGTGAAAGACTACCGTGATATGGAGAATCTTATCGGGCAGGTAAGAAACGAAAATACAGAAATGGCATCCCAAATTCACCTTGCAGAGAAAGAGATAGAAATGCAGCGATTAAGGGCCGAAGCTATGGCGCGCAGCCAAGCAACACGCAAGCGTAAAAAACTGCAAAGACAAGCAGAGAGGCGAGAGGAACAGCGTCGTCGAAGAGAAAGGGAAGAGGAGGAAATCTATGCATCTCAGCTACAGAAACGGTTAGAAGCCATAAATCTAAATTAGCATAGGACATTACCTGGATTTCCATCGCGTACGCCGGAAAAAGGTGGCCCTAGTCATTAGTGTTCACTTTCACAACATTTTGTTGTTCGTCTGTATTCACGTTTGGTTTGGTTATGTTTAAATGTCTGGGGATTTTGGTTTGGTGGTTCAACGCGCTCTCTCAATGTGTTAGTAAAATGTGTATTGCATATTATGCATCATAAAATTAGTCATTCATAGTATAGAATGGAAGGACATAATTTACCTTGCCAGACAATAATAATAACTTATACCAAATACACCCATTTTAAACACACCCCACCAGGATCGTTCAAAACAATGGAACACTATAAAACCCTATAACCAGGGCAGTGAGGTATTACTTAGTTTCTGCCTCCTTCCAAAATAAAAGGTTTTAAGACCCTGTTCCTTAACATCTTCGATTCTCCATAATCAACAAAATCATGTCTAGACACCAGTCTTCCTAGAGGATTCTTGAAAAGGTAAACACTCTACTCTCAGTTTTATCAGTTGCAAATATAAACAATCTAGGTTTGAACATAAATTAGGGTTTTTAGCGTTGGAGTTATCATAAAAACCAATGTTGGGGTTTTTGCGTTTTGTCTTTATATTTGCTTATTATTTATACAACACGATTGCAGGACATCATCCAATTTCCGGTGATTTCGTTTTGGTCCGAAGAAAAATATAGTGGAGGGTAACAAGGGTAGAGAAAGATCACTGTAAATACCGCATTCTTTGGTAAATTACTTAAACTGATAAGGTACAAGGTAGGTGTATCAAAAAATCGAAAACCTATTTGCGTAGACAAACATGTAATTATGAAGAGACCAGGCGGGCAGGTAACTATAATGTTGGTGAATCGAGCAGAAATGGCGAGGCCAGACACATTTACACTGGAGTGGGTTCATCCAATGTAAATGGTGACGTTATTGGTGCCGATGAAGTACAACAAAACCGTTCAGCATCTACACCTTCTACTGTTGGTCCGGCTCCACTGCCCATGAATGGCAGGGCACCACAAGCTCCAATGCCTATATCTCCTAGATTCCAACGACGACCTCGTCGCCGACGACCACAAACAAACTCGGAAGAACATCCCTTGAATAATCCAGTTATCAACATCAGCAGTGACGAAGATAATGAGTAACATTATTCAAACCGCGGTTAGGGGTCTCGAATGGTGTGTTAGTTTGGTTAAGGTTGTTTGGCTAGAGTACATTATTGATGGCAATCTGTTATAATCACACCATTGGTGTCTTTGTATGAAATTGAGAAACAATTTAAACTTACTTTAAGCCAATGTGTGGAAGTAAATTTAGTTGGTAACTGAGGGCGTATGGGGGGAGGGGGACACCATGGGTGATTACTCATCACCAACAGTGTTGCCATAATATGTGCCTCCAACAATGTTGCCATAAAAAGAAGTTGCTAATTAAAGTACTTCAAAACAAAATTATCCAGTCCATCTTATGTTTTGTAGAACTAATTTAATGGCACATATTACAGTTATGTACACCAACCAACAAATTTCGTCACTAAGATTTAACCCCAACGTGGTCTGCAATGCTGTTTGGAATAGGTAGTGCGTTTTTTGGGACCTATAACCTCACCGTTCGGTCCCAAGTTGGTTGTAATGTACGTTGCATAAAAACAACACAACTGTTATGTGTCACCATGGGAACTCAAGTTGTTTTCTATTTATAAAACGGTTAGTTTAAATTTTTACTTACATTCCGCATCGACTGGTACTTCAGGTGAGGATCCAGGAACCAAATCGTTTGGTCGAGACCGACGTATTGGCGGGTGTGTAACTGTAACGCCAATGCCACTACCACTCTTGTGTTGCGACACACTTTTTTCCCCAGGGTAAACATGTTCCGCTGCACCCCATAAATGACAATAAGGTCGGCGAGTTAGGGCGCAATAAATAAACTTAAAACAAATTCATAGGGGTGTGATTTTTTGGAGCTGGTTAACCATTAACATGTTATAACCTGCATGTTTGGTTTTGTATTGACATTTAAACACAACTGAGACTGCGTATGTCACAAAAAAGGGTTTTATATCATCAACATTTGTACATTAGAGATAATTGGTGAATATGTTACTCCAATACCCGGTGCTGCCCAACCATATTTACAAGTTTGATAATCACAAAAAATAAGGCCCGGGATTAATATATATGCAAACGCAGTGACACTGTAACCACCAATCATGTCTGCGGACCAAAAATAACTTGTTGGACTCCTGTCATTTCTCCAAGTAAACCCGATGCAGATCGGTGGGAGGGGAACTTTTTCCGCCCGTGATCTTTTGGTTTTTCCTTTTTTCTCAGCTGAAGGCAATACATTACGTTTGTTTATTAATGACATTAGACAACAGATTGGTTCACGTTATTCCAAGGGCCAAGAAAAAAGTCAAAGTAACGGGAATAGGGAATTTCAGGTTACATATGTACATTTAAACTTACCGCCAACGACGACTGGAACTTCAACTGATGTCACGGGGAACGAATCCTGCGTCTGGGAACGGGTCTTTCTTTTAAAAGGCGCTCTGGTTTCACCTGTTTATGTTGCCAATACATTACTTTTGTTCAATATGCACAAACAACAACAATTAGGTTTAGTAAGGAGTAGGGTGTGGCACAAATACCTTGCCCCACAATATTTGTATACACTCTCGGGTCAATATGAGGTGGCAGAATTTGAATGGGAGAAGCATCACATATATGCGTAAATATCGTTCCTAAAAGACCAATTCGGAGGTTTAATATGCATTTGAGGATACACAATACATCAGTACACCCTAAAAAGTAGTACCCTTAAATACCTGATTCCTCTCCCTTGGAACCTTCAACGAAACCCATACCATTCTTGTTACCAATATCCAACTCAACCACTGCCAACAATGTCAAATTAGGGAAATATTGGGGAAAACAAGATTTTTGACAAAATGTGCATATGGGTATATTAACCCGGTTTTTCCAAACATACCTGATTCGCATCCCATTTTACTCATACCTTCGACAATGGTCTCTAGCAGAGACGCATCCCCTACAAACAAACTCGTATTACCCATACATTTACTTAAACAAAATATGGGCATAAACAACCATTTCATCAAGAATTAGATTTCAGTTCCATACCTGCAGCCTTATCAGCCGTAGGAGATTTGTCTGTGTTGTTCTCGATAGACACATCACCACCTGACAATATTAGCAAATCATATAAATAACAAGTTAAATCAGAGATTAAATTTACAGACCTAACCTTTATGTCATTCTTGCACACCTGATCCCCTAGCCGGTGACTCGACATCTCCAACAAGTGTGTGCGGAACTGAGGATCCGGGAGGAATTGTTTCATCTTGGTTCCGGGACAACAAATCACCACCTGCCAACATACTCAGGGTGGAATATATTTTGGTTTAATGACTGTTCCAAGGAAACAAACATTGAAATTTGCCGGTTGGCACGTACCTGATTGAACCTCCCTTGTTTCCCCAGATTGAATATTTGTTTCTTCTATCCCCGCATCCGCTGCAGACATTGTCAGAGTAAAACATAATGTAGTTAAGGAGTGTTATAAACACAGATTTTGACTTACACAGACACAAACACAGTATTCATATGGAATACCTGAATCTTAAACAACCTTTACAGGAAATTCGGTAACTGGCTCCCGAACTTGGGACTCGCCAGCCACCAATTCAGTGTTTGCCTCCGGGGTGGACTCTTCAACTGAGTTTGTTTCCACTTGGACCTGAACGTTACTATCTGCCAATGACCGGGGGCCTGGACCTGAACAACCAACTGTTTGCGGTACTTCATCTGATGAAATCCCTGGGGATATATCTACACCCGCGGCAGTACGGTTTTCCTCAAATTCAGCAGGACATCCTTATATAACACACCAAAGTAAAGTTTACATGCTTGACTTTTAGTAACATCAGCAAAACACTTCACTTTGTTCACAGGTCATGCGTAGAAACCATACCTGATAACGTCCCCGCAGGTATTGAATCACCATGTCCAGCTGAAAAGATACAATAGGGACGATGAATGGGAAAATAGAAATTCAAAAGACTAATACAAATATGTTAAAGAAGAGAGTTAATGTTGTATTACATAAACCAGACCCCCACTCTACAGCATCACTAACAGATTTATCGAGCATGGAGGAATCCATGGCATCCACCGTACTGTCCCCCTCCGATTGGACACGACCTGGTGCAAAACCGACAAACACTGGGATTCAAGGAGTCATTAAAAAGGTGATACATAGTTAGGACAAGGGCAACAAAATTAGGCGCGCTAATGTAATTGATGTAGCTTTAAATTTATCATGCCTTCCAGAAAAATGGACAAAATATTTAATATTCATGCAGTACCCCCCGATGATTTACTACAACCACACCCTTATACATACCTACTTCAATGGTTGAACCTGCTACTTTTTCAACATTCTCAACATCTTGGCATTACACAAAAAACCATAGTTAGTCAGCAGGTTGTTTACAACAATTAAGAAATTAATTGTAGTGGAGAAGTCATATCCATTTACCAACAATTTTTTAGGGGGGTCGACTTGTCCAGTTTTTTCAGACTCTGATTAAAAGTTTCAACAGGGTTAGCACACTTGCCCGGTGCTTTTTTCCTCGACCGGAGGTCTCTAACTTTGCGTGCTGGTAAACTGGTAGGTTTTACAGGCTGCTTCGGTAAGCCCACACAAGAATCCGTTGTCACCGGAGAGGTATCTGCAACACAAGGACAACATTGATTTTGAATGTCAATCAAATATAGGGGGGCAAATACCCAGATGTTCAATTAGAGGTTCAGCAAAATTCCAACCACGTGGAGGCTCATCTGTACGGACCGATGGAATCAAATCACCCTCAACAACTGCGTCAAAATCAAACTACTGTTATAAAAGGCAACATAATGTAGAAGGACCATTGTAATTAGGTAAGAGGGGTGGCATAATTAGTATACATTTCACTCGTTTCTCTCTCCTTGCTTGAAGAGCCTTTCTTTTCCTTTTTCCTTCAACAGCTTCTACCACGAGAGCATCGTCACCAGGCAGAGTAGTGGCAGTTTCATCAACAAGGGGGCCACGTACATGGCAGCTAGATGAGGGCTCGTTGATTGGGATGACATTCCTCACCGCCGCACGAGTAACCCTAACATTCTGCCTCGTCGAGGTTCGCAGGCCTTCTCTCAACACTAAGGTTAAGGAAACAAAGGATAAACATAGGTAATCACGTGGACAATTAAAAAAATATATTTAAAAAAATTCGTGGTCTCACCTGCTAAACTGGTCTCTGTGGTCTCACCTGCTAAACTGGTCTCTGGGGTTTCTACAGACACTGTTTGGTTGTCTTCAAACCCAAACAATAGACTAGAACGACGACCTTTTTTCCCATTTTTCTTCTTCGTTGGCTTGGTGTTTGAGGTGCCACCCTTCTCTCGAGATACCCGGGTGGTACTCTGAGATACACCCTCAGACACGTCTTCTGAAACGAAAATGGAGTTGAATTATGGCACAATTCTTGGAAACGGTAAAGAAATATGGTTACAATACAACAAAACAATACACGTCGCACAGTTAGAGGTCGTACCCGGCTCCACAACATGATCAATGGGTGTTCTGCTAACATATTGGTGGGGATCAGAAGGAACTTCTGTAACCCGCTCAATAAGACCTGCCAGTTCCGGATAAGTATCCAAGTTCACGGAAGAGCTAACTGCCACGGCCAACTCTAGTGATAAATCGCGCTGCAGAATTGGAGCAAAAATATTATAATATAACACCATGGCTCTGCCTGGTTGTTCTGGGTAAAGGGGCACAGGTTATAAATAACAGACTCACCAACTGTTGGTATGCGATATAGGGCACCAGTTTATCACTATGGCTTGGGATCACAAGCTTGACTGTAATGGTGGAAAACCATTCATTGTACCCAGGTTCAACTCCAAAAAAAACACTTGGATTCGATACGGACACACCTTCAACCATTGGCACAAGAGTGCGACAAAAATTCTTCCATTGGGTCTTATACTGCCCAAAATCGTTATCCCAGTTTTTCCTTGGTCGACTAGGACCAAACCTTTTGTAATACTGGGGGACTGGGGGTTTAGACTGAACAAACCCAAATTGTCGCATCACCCTCTCTGGCCTCTGCTTTTCACATTCATGAAAATTAATCAACCAAGCCTCAGCCTTGCCAGCCAGCTGAGCAACATATTCCACACCAAGTGTTTCCATCCTAACACTTACAGGAATTTCGCGGCCTTCAGCATCTAGTTCATAGTCTACCCAATTCCACTCATCAATCTGATTATTTTGGTAGGGCATCCACACGAACTGATATATGCGCATTACAGTTGGTTAACCAAGAGGATTATTAAACAGAGATATCCCACATTAAAATGTAAAACATATACTTACATCCTTTCCATCGTACTCGTTGAGGTAATCCCTGATATAGTCATAGTTGTTGTGCATCGGATTAGTCCTACCCCTCTCTGCCCATCTCAAACCTAGCGGGACATGGCAGTTGTCTGGGGAACCCGTTGGCCTCAACTTGGGAAACCGCTCGTATACCCAAGCCTGTGAAATAGAGCAGTTACAGATTTATGAGCAAAAATTTGGAATGGGGAAACATGGTACAGAAACAAAAGCATGGTACTAACCATAATAATAACCACGGAACCAGTGAAGATGGCAGACTCCTCTGACAACACGCTGTTCGACAACCCACAGTACAAATGAGCAAGTGCCGCGTTGCCCCAAGCATATTTGTTACAGATGTCGGCGGATACCAAGCAGTGAAGATATTTGACGCTTATGCAGTGGGATCCAGCATCACTGAAAATGGTAGAACCCAACAGGTACAGGAGGTACGCTCTAGTATGACCATCTACTTCTTCCTCAGTTGCACTAGAGGACAGTTTGTGGCTGAACTCAGCAACAAGCCACTCCGCTTTTATACACTGACCTTTAATGGCCGATTCAGGTGGTGTTTTACCCAAATAACGACCACAGACTTCTGTTACATCGCCAGCAAAAGAACCGTACAGAGGATAACCAAATGGATTTAGACCAAGAATATATACCACATCCTCAAGGGTAATTGTGGCCTCAAAGTTGCGGAAAAAAAAGGTATTGGTCTCATGCCTCCACCGATCAAGGAAGGCTGTTACCAAAGGTTTGTCACACTGAAATTTATCAATCATAGATAGGGCGCGAAACCCGCATTCCTCAACCTTTCTCCGCTGGGCTGCCGAAAGATTCAGCCTCCACGGACGAAGATGCAGGCCATGATGAAATCCTTTACTAATCTTGCGGTCCTGTCAACCATGGAGATGTTTTCATCGTTAGGTGAAAATAAGAAAAAAATAAATTCTCAAAAGGCATACCTAAATAAGAGAGGATAATAATCTTTCATCTACCCACCTCACCCCTAGCGATCCTGGCCGCTATGTGGCTTTTATGGTCATACAAATGACTTTCGTCCTGCGGATAAGTCCCGACGAAAGGTACATTTTTCCCGGTCTCTGTGTCTGCTCTCTTTTTTTTTTTAGACATCTGCAAATTCAACCAAATTGGGTTACCAAAAAGCAGTTACATCGCTCCTCTCTAGTTGTTTAACAAACCAAATTGATTGCATGATATTTTTAGTAACACATTTGGTCACATAGACACCTAAAATTTATCATGCATGTACCACCAGATTTTCAAAAACCAACAACAAATTTGAAATAAAACCTAACTGTGTGTGAAATTGAAATCAACAATAACATATCAAAAATCATAAAGGATGAAAACATACCTAATTCAATAACTTAATTCAATGTTAAAACTTAATAAGGGAAGCCAAAAAAAAGAGAAACCCTAATTAAACAGCGGAGAGAATTCTTACCGTATTTCTTTGAGAAGTTCGGTGTATAATATCAGCAGTTTCAGAAGTTCTTTGTAACAATCAGCAGTTTCAGAACCGGAAGAAACTACATTGGCAGTATCAGAAACCCTTTATCTTCCCATACGACCAGGGATAGAGAGACGTGGTGTGTTAGATAGAAATGTTTGGGAACTGAAGTGTTTCTGGGTTTGGAAATGCCTTATAAAGTCTCAGGGTTTAATGTTAAGAAGGTGAGGGGGTTGTTCCGGGTTTACAAAAATCCATTTATAAAAATTGTTCGGTTTGTTCCGGGTTTTGAAAAGATCCATCCTCAACTAACCATCCTGGACGGTTAACTCTAATCGCCGAGTCGACTCGACGATTCACGTAGGAAAATCGGAATGGACTTCTATTTTGGAAACAGTTGCATACCAAACGGATTTGCCAGCTACAGTTGGACACTGTTGCCGTTTTCTCTTCATATTTATGAAGCCTTGAACCCTCGGTTTCCGATATCAGAACATATTTAATGATGACACCAACTAATATATATACCGAGAAATACTGACAATCTCATGGTTAAAAATTGCATGTTTATACAGTGTTCATAATGTTACTCATACAATGTTCATAATGTTACCGATAAATTCATAAATAATAGTAATAATGTAACTTAGTTGTCACCAATCCGGAGCCTTCTTTATATTTCGATAACAATTTGGTTGTCGTCTCTTCCGAGCCTTCTTCATACCGCGGTAACTTTTATAATGAAAGTTTTTCTTGTCTGCCGACAAAAATATAAGAAATTATTGAAAAAATTATTGGCGATTAGGTAATAATTGAAACTGTGTAAAATTACATTAAACATATTAAATAATAATTGCTCAGATATTCCACTGCCAGAAATGATATGAAAAAACAATAAGCCCAAGTTAAACTTATTTTCAAAGAAAATCAAGACTGTTAGGCTAGTTCCTATGGGATGCAAAAAAACCTAAAGTATGAGTGTTTTGGCTGGCTATGGACCTAGCAAAGGGCCAAAACGACGTTGCAAAGTTGCAAATTTGCAACCTTGTAACGTGAGATGAAAATACCATCGTTGATGGAAATACCATCGTCGATAGTTTTTCCATCGATATCGATGGTTTTTTTCGATCGATACTATTTTTCTCATACTTTTTAGTTTAAATAATCTTTTAAAATCTTTTAAATTAAATTTGGACCCCACAAATAATATATAAATATATAAAAGATCCCACCAAACATTAAATATATTATTTACACCTTAGTTTCGCTAGTTTTTTCACTGCCCCATTTTTGATTTGCTAGGTCACGTCAGATTGCAAAGCCTTTGTTTTGCTTGGCTCCATAGGAACCGGCCTTAACATTTGATAGAGTATTGATTGATTAGCAGCCTAACCTCTGGAGACTACCAATTCAATAAAGGAAAAAAAAAACTAACTAATTTAATACACATAATTGATAATACTTTCGGGAAATGAGATGAGATGCGCGGCTGATAAGTGAGTAAGACCCGCATTGAGTTACTAAGGTAGCTAGTCCCCAATTGACAGATGATTAATTAACATGCTTAAAGAGATTACTATTACTATCAGCCAAATATGCTCACCACAATTAATAACCTTGCAAAGATCAGCCAACAACCTCACTTTCTAAAGACAAACCATGTCCGTTTTAGCAACAAACTTATCCCACAACACAACAATACATTGTCTAAGGATATTACATTGCTCATTTAATGAGTCCTTAATAAATTAGTAATGCTACAATATAGCATTGGGATAGACTTTGAGAATTACCTGATTTCACTGGTGATTATGTGGATGTCTAACCAAAACCAATGCCCATTTCTTTTGCGTTATAGCAGTTATCGGAAGCTGTTCCATCTGAGAACTTTGCCGTGTAGTGAACGTGCAAAGGCTATGCATTTACAAATTACTGATTTGCAAAGGCTATGCATTACAAATTTCTGATTTCCAAAGGCTATGCATTCCAGATTAATTGCCTCTTCAAATTCCAAAGATATCCACATATAAAGATTACCATGTTTGCTTAGCTACAAACATGATTTAAGGCATAATGAAATCATAATGATGTTTCTTTGTAACTCTAATACTATTCAAGGCATCATAAACTGCTACTTAGTACTAAACCATGCCATTATTTCCTGCTACTAAGTACTAAACCATGCCATTATATGACAGTCATTAAAAGCCAGAAAGTAGTGGAAGAGTGAAACTCGTAAGGATGTAATGTTAGTAAATGGATTTTTCATCGGTAGAAAACAGTCAGAATGATCTTATGCGTATAAAAATTTCCATCGGTTACGGAGGACGTAAATATTCCAACAGCTAGGCCAGGTAGCGAAAACATCTTATCAATCGATGCATTAGCTGTTGCATCTGGCCAAGTTGGTAAATTTGGTTACATAAAAGACTAAATTATATGTATCTCTGCAAAGCGGGTAAGCTGGATTTACATAAAGCAATTGCTAATAAGAAGAAATAACTTTAGACCACAATTTCAAATTTCTTCACAACTCTCGGGTTTATTGAGCGAATACTACCTCCAAGACTCCCATCGAGTTAGATATCATGTTCTGTTGGAGAAAATGGGGTTTTTCATGTTTTTTATTTGGTCTTGGTGTGAATTGATCTTGTGACCTAAGGGTCACTAGGATTCTTACTCATTTTCTTGAGTGAATGAAATGTCTTTAGTTTAGTCCCATATGGGTTAAAACTAAAGGTGAATGCCACCATAAAAGTAAGAAGCTTTCCTACTCTTATGGGTAGGGGCGGGCAGGCAAAAAGACATTGCTATCCCTGATGCCCAAGGCACACGTGTGCGTGTCAACCAAGAGCCGTAAACCGACTTAAATATTTTCTACTATTTATAAAATATTTTTACTGAGTTTTATTTATGGGAGAAAACCTTCACGCGGTGAAGAGGAGTTTTATTTTGGGTAAAATCCGATTTCCTGATTTACATAAGTTTCCTTAACGCTTAATTTTCTCTCCTTGTTTTACAAGTAATCGAAAATTCTTTTGCAAGTTATCTTCTCCTATAAATAGTTGACGTTTTACTCTTCTCCGGTTATCCCAGAAGCGGCTACTATCCCGTCTTCTTTTCCCCTCTTCTTGCTTTGTTTTGCGTATATTGCTTGTTTATTTCCTTCCTCCCTTCGTAGCTAAGTTCATGATTGGGTGTTGATTGTTGTGCTGACATTCACACATCGGGCAGTTATATCCTGGACACATCCTCGCTGTAGGGGTATATCATCACTCTCTTTGAGTGTACCCATGAGCTATTGTGTTAAGGGCAGTTTGTTGAACAAGCGGCTCTGTCCTCGTAGAAGCTTTAGGGTTTGTTTGAGATTCAGTCTTTATATATATATTACTTGATACATCTAACATCTACTTTGATTGTTGCAAGATTTCCAACATGTTCAACTAAGCCATACCACTGTTAGAAACCAACAACATAATTCAATGAACATTTGGAGAAATTGATAAGATCAACTAAGCTATTTACATACATTGCAAATGCAACTACACTATAGTGACAAATGAGGCAACTGGGGATCTAACTGGATCAAAGTTAAGCAAATGGTGAATTCATTCATACATCTGTAGTAGTAGAGGTAGGGATGAAGTGAAATCGGTACCTTTGTTAAAGCCTGCAAACGAAATCATATATCATCGTTTTTAATCAAGTCTGCAAATGAAATATTGGACAGCCACTCCTGCATTAACCTGCTAACAAAAGTGGCCCATGCTCTCCTAAATCATTAGTAACCATCAAGATCTGTAGATGCGAGCACAATTCCAATTAATATGCTTGTATAATGAAGCATCAAAATACAAAAGAGAAAGTAGAGGACATACTAATCCCACCCATGCAAAATTACAAAGAAAATACTAAAATCACTCACAGTTGGTCCAGATTTCATAGCCTTCGCGGCACTATGTGCTCGTTCTCTTGACATACTACACATCGAATGTATCCGGAATAGACTATGCGACAACATCAGTTACTACTCACGCTCAACAAAGTTTAGCAACTAACGTTGTTGCATATCTACTCCAAACATCCTCAATTACACATATCCTTCAAAATTCATACGTTACTTCAACACCTACTTTGCCCTATCCATGCATCTGTCCGTGGAAGGATGCGTATAGAATACTGTAGCCATTTTGTTCTTGTCTGTGCCAGGGAGATCCCAAACACAGTAAAATATTACACGAACTTCAGACATAAAAATGACAAATTAGAAGTTAATAAATCCATATCGGGGCCGCTGTAAATGCACTTCATCCACACCACTGTTAGAAACCAACAACATATCCCAACACTTACTCAATATCTCTTTCTTTTGCGAGCAAGCAGAAATTGCAGCGACACCTCCAAAGCCAAAGAAGTGTACTGGGTATCCTTCCTGCCGTAAATAAGAATTTTGCTAATAACAATGTTACTTCTTATATTTTTACCTGCTTACGTTCCTCTTCGTAGCCTTCCTGGTCCCGGTTAACCCCTATATCGCAAAATAGAATTCCCCGGAAGAAAAATAAATATTAATGTCGTTGTTTTAAATCGACTGGTCGGTTAACTGGTCATGGTAGGTTTGCCTAAAACATCCGTTCTCTGTACTGTCGTTCTTCCTGGAACGGAGATTTTCCTTTCTCGTTCTCCATATCATCCAACACCTGTTAGAAACCAGGTACGATCAAACTGAATCAATACTTACCAGTGACCACAATCAACAAACTAAACAATACAACAATGTATAACTATTATTCCATAACTTACAACAAATTGGTGGAGGAATGTATGGCCGAAATCGAGATGTGGGTAGCCTCAGACCACCAGTTGGATTTGGAGCAGGGTCATTGGAAGGAATATTCTTCCATTCAGCAAAACAAACTGGGCATTCTTTGTTTCCAAGGTTCGCATATGTAACAATGCAATTGAATGGAAGAAATGTGAGCACTCTCCAGAAAACATGGCATTGCTTTCAAGACACCATTGCACAAAGTACAAATCCTCTGTGAAGTTAAGAAAACACCCATAATTATTAGAAAAACTTATATGATGAATAAACAAAGAAGACTAACAACTAAGGAAAACATCTAATCAGTGTATCTTTCGGATTTGGCTTAATTGAATAATCAGCATTTGTATGGTTGTTCAATGGGAGGATCGGTTTTATAAGGCAAACATGGCTCACATTTATCTTAGAAATCCAGCAAAAGACTCTGAAATCTTCCCAGATATGTTAAAATTTGCTGAAGCATGTGATATTCCGGCTGCTCGTGTGACAAAGGTGAGTGAACTGAGGGCGCCCATTCAGAAGATGTTGGATACCCCCGGCCCATATTTATTGGATGTCATAGTGCCACATCAAGAGCACGTGTTGCCTATGATTCCTGCTGGTGGTTCATTCAAAGAGGTGATCATCGAAGGTGATGGGAGAACGAAGTATTGATCCTCTTGTGATGATTGTGATGTTACCTCTGTGCATGTGTTGAAATTCAGGCCCGAATCTTAAAGGTTTTGGCTTGTTTTTGGTTTATTGAGTTAGTTTGTTAGCTTGTTAGGTCTTAGTACACATAAACACTGTGCATAAACCTAAGGCCAATCCTTTACTCTGTTAGATAGTCGACCAACGACAAAATTGACTTGATATTAAAGAGAAAAGTCACAGAAAAATAAGAATTAAACCAAAAACACTGTGAATCAATCAATAATCAATATTGACAATTAAAGTAACATACCTCTGCCGAGTTCGAAAGCAAAACCGATGTCCATCCATTGAGCCTAGGTAGGGTTTATAAAGGGGAAACATTCCGGATACTATTCCGCGTGTTCCAAAAATATCATTTACATTTTTTTTTTCCAGATCAAATCTTCGGGAATATTTTGATCTAAATCAAATATTTTATTTTTGGAACCAAATCTGCAGTAATATTTTCCTGAGATTCAGTGTTCTATGAATTTCTGAATATCTAGTTTCCCTAACTATTTTAGATTTTTTTTAGGCTATAGCCAAAAATATTTTTTAATTTCTCAATTGCAAAGGATCTTTTTTAAAAATATATGTACGCACATGAAAATTGATCGTTAAGAAAATGTTAACATTATTTAGGGATAATCTTATTAGATAGGATCCTGTAGTAGTATTACATAGGTTCCTTTATATACCGCTAAGGGAAACCCATATGGACCGCACATCCATGGGCCACAGGCCCTGTAACACTCCCCCTTGTGCGGTTCAATAACAAAACTTTATACATAGTGCTTCACATATAGTGATTTGAATATAGTTCTTCAAATGTGTTGCTTCACTTAAACTTTGAAAAGGAAAAACCCAGTGGGATAAAACCTTGAAAAGAGAATAAGTATAACGTCTCGAGTCTTGGTAAGCTTCTTCGTTGGAGTTGGTCGGTGACTTCTTTTTTAGCTTCAAATGTACTCGCTGATGACCACTGTGTCTAAGTCAATTGCCTCATTAAAACCTCGCCAGGAAAACCCAAAGGGACAAAGCCTGAACTAAGGAAAAAGAGTACAATATTAAGAGTACTTAGAACAGAGTTGGACTCGCACATGTTGCCTCGTTAAAACCTTGACAAGGAAAACCAAGTGGGACAAAACCTTGGCGAAGGAAAAAGAGTACAAGACTATAAGTCCAGAAGTGCGGCTTTGCTCATGCTGAATATCATTCTTACTTCTTGATTGATGTTGTTTCACTTGACATATTATCGTATTCATTTCTTTGATTCCGATGCAGTTCTGTAATATCAACCCAATCTTCAGGTCTTCAGCATTCAACATATACGCCAGGTGTAGTTGTTTCGTTGTCTCTCTAAAAAACCTTGTCGAGTAACAAAACCCTGTGGGAAAAAACTAAACTCGATCGAAGGGAAAAAGAGTACAACACAGTTTAACTTTCGAATCAAAATATGTCGGCATCATATCCTTGGATCCTCCCCCTGATGTCGGCATCTCCCCATGATTTCATTCGGGGTAGTCTCTAGACAATTTCATTAGTCATGATATTTTCGAAAGTGAATATAGGTGATGACTTATAAGTCCACAATGTCTCACCCTGATTACTTTCGTTGAAGAAGAGATTATTGTTCCTTCATAATCAACAACTTTTAGATTGCACTTTTGGTATTGTAGTTGTCTCATTAAACACCTTGCTGAGTAACAAAACCCTGTGGGAAAAAGTAACCTCAGTGAAGGGAAAAAAAGTACAACTTACCACTGGATGCTCCCCCTGATGTAGGACAATTTGTTTTGTACAATACATTCATGGGAGTTTGAACAACTTCTTTAGTCCAATATAGGTGGACACATCCTTTAGTCCTACGCAGTCAGATAAGTTCTTTAGATCTCTGCAGTTATGCAATCATGAGAGTCGGACAATTCCTTTAGTCATATACTTTTCACATGTAATCATGGGAGTACAATACAATTTGCAATTGCATTAGAAAACTCTACTTGCGTCTTCATAGGGATAAGAACAAAACCCATGTCAATGGTTCCTTTTAAGTATCTAAAGATATTCTTGATACCATTCCAATGCCGTTGTGTTGGCGCTGAGCTACATCTAGCTAACAAGTTCACTGAGAACAAGATCTGGTCGAGTACATTGTGTTAAGTACAATAATGCGCATATTGACTTACGTAGGGATATTCGTCTCCCAAAACATCTACGTCACCTTCCTATGGACGAGATTGATCTTTACGTACATCTAAAGTTCGACCAATCATGGGAGTGCTAGCCCGGTACACTTTGTCCATATTAAATTGCCTGAATATCTTATAGACATATGCTGACCGGTGGAGTAATATTCCACAATCTCGATGTTCTAGTTCAAGTTCTAGACACATCCGAGTTTCCCAAGATCTCCATCTCAATTTCGAATTTCAAATAGTTTGCGGTTTCTCTTACTTCGTCAAAAGTACCTACTATGTTCATACCGTCGACATAGACAACTATAATTGCAAATCCGGAACTTGTTTCTTTTCAAAACACGCAAGGGCACAATTTATTATTTGAATATCCCTTCCCAATCAAATGATCACTTATACGGGTATACCACATCCGTCTGGATTACTTTAATCCGTAAAGTGAGCGTTTCAACTTAATTGCAAACGCACTCCGTGGTTTAGAGTTACTTGATTTTGGGCAATAAAAGGCCATCTGGCACTTTCATGATTATCTCTGTATCAAGATCCCCATAGAGATATTATGCAACCACTTCCATAAGTTGCATTTCAAATCCTTCTGAAACTGCCAAGCTAATATAATTAGCAGAACATCATGATGTTCGCTACAAGAGAATAAGCGATCCAGGGGTTTGTGAGAAACCTCGCGCCACAAGGTGAGTCTTTAAACTTTAAGACTTCATTAATTATTCTCACTCCACTTTGTGACAAATAATTTTATATGTCCCACAGGCTTTACACTTGGTGAGTTAGCACTACCAAACCAAATACCTGTATATTTGTCAGAGAACTAAGTTCTTCCTGGAATGCGTAGGCCAATATGCTCTCTGTTTGAATCTAAACAATATAGAGCATGGTTCGATCTCATCGTGCTCTACTTGTGGAGCAACTGAATTATATCATCCATATGCACGCATGATCCTTCCATTGACTCATGTGCATTCTCATAATCCATTGGGATTTCATTGTTCTTTAGAATCATTTAAAACTTCGGAGCGTCCTCCAGTTTGATTCATGGACATGTTCAGAGACAATTCTATGAGATGATCTCAGATGATATAAATTATTATATTGTGCCTTACTCACCTATTTCCTGTCTAGGTGAGTATCTATCGAACCTGGTGGTCTCTCCAACTTCCTTTATGGAGCCACGGCCTCAACCATACTTCCACAGAGTATAGTTGCAACACCTTAGTTTATGGTGTGTATCCTTATTTAAGGATATTTAACCTTGCAGGCACGCTTTCAGTTGGTATGTTTAATCTCGTCACTTTAGCGATATGAGTGTACATCCTGAATATCGAAAATCGTTTTTCACATCACATTCACATTGCAAAGTGCGGGGATCAAGATGAGACATCGTGGGAAACACACCACGACAATTCCTGTCGTTCCCTTAGGAAGTACTTTTCCTTACCTCCCCCTAACGACGGGAAGGTTGTCTCATCAAAGTGATTATCCACAATTCTAGCGGTAAAGAGATCGCATGTCAAAGGTTCTTCGTAGCGGATATTTGTTGGGGATTCGTGTCCAACATAAATACTTAATCGTCTATGTGGACCCATCTTAGTACGCTGTGGAGGCGTATAGGCACATGTATGGCACAACCAAAAATGCGTAAATGTAAAATATCAGGCTTATATCCAGTTACCAACTGGTACGCAGAAAATGGTTGGCTATCAGTGGGTCTGAAACGAATAAGTAAAGATGCATGCAATATGACGTACCCCAAGCAGTAATAGGCAGGTTGGAGCGCATAACCAGTGCCTTAGCTACCATCTCTAACCTTTTGATGTTAGCTTCTCCGAGACCAATTCGAGAGTGTGTATGGGGTACATGATGCTCTATATCAATTCCTTTAGACATACAGAATTCTTCAATTCCTTTAGATGTAAATTCTCCAGCATCATCAAGTATGACAGACTTGACTGTATGATCATGGTGGTGAGCCGTTAGATGTATCACTTGTACTGGGAGCATTGCAAAAATAGCATTTGTTGTGGACAACAATGCAAGTGTGACCAACGGGTCGAAGCATCATCCAGAACCATACAATACTTGTATGGTCCGCATTCTAGATGTAAAAGTCCACAAATATCACCTTGTATCCTTCGTGAAAATGATTTTTTTTTTTTTTTTGTATCTTTAGCATAGGATGGTCTCGATCTTGTCTTTGCTAAAGAGCAAGCTTTGCATTATGTGTGATGTGCCTTAGATAAGGCCAACGAAGAAAGTGGGATAAATGGTATGCTTCTGTTACTTTAAAAGGTGCAGATTGCACTTCACTTACTTTAGAAGACAATCGCGCTTCAATTCCTTTAGAAGCAAATTTTGTGTTTCATTACTTTATAAAGCGCACATAGTTACTCTTCGTCGTAACAATATTTTGTCCCATTTTTATCTCACGTGAAAGAATGAAATTGGTGTGAGTTCTTTTAACACAGATCATCAATATGGCCTGGATGCCCTAGTCGGTAATGCCAAAGCTTGTATAAGTCACTGGACAACAGTTCGTCGTTGGAAACAATATGGGATTCAATAATCCTAATAGTGGTGATGTACAATCCACTAGAGTGACTTACTAGTTTCTCTAAGATGCGCTTCCTTCCGCATTCACTAGAAGTAATATGAGGTTCCATTATCACAGCGAATTTTCAAATAGTCATTTGAATGTATATCCTTAAACTCACAAGGTGTGGTAGCTCTAAGTGCTTAGAGAGCTTCTTTGACTTTAAACCTTGTGCCGCTAGCAACAAGATTGAGCAATACTTCGCCCAATTATTACTTTCGATGATCCAATCATCGTAGTCAAAAAAAAAAGTAAAATAAAAAAACAATTCATTTCTTAGGATAGTGCGGGTGGTTCCACTATCGAATAGACATTTGATCTCTCCTTAAGACATTACTTTAAGTACATCATGCGGGAATGTCATACAGATGAACATATATCTCATGTACTTTTGAGATTTTTTTTTGTTCTATTAGAATGACATCCTTTACATTTTAATACACGTGCTAAATAACTGATTATCGTAAATAGAGTAAACTTCTATAACACTTAATAGAAAGATAAATACTTACAAATAATCCATGCTTCTAACGTAAAGAAAGTAAGAACATGTTTAGCTAAGTAAAAGAAAATAGTAGAAGAAGAAGACTTATAACGTACTTTTACGCATCTAGCAATACTATTTAAAATGAGGTCTAGAAAGCCATAAAACAAAAACAAAAAAAATGTTCTTGCAGAAGCAAAATCAGGTGTATCCATGATGTGGCAACGTCCTTTATGCCATGGAAGCCTGGAATTGCGGGGTTGACGTCAAGAGTAAGATCATTTTCTTCCACATAATTAGATTCTTGTTCGAGAGTTTCCCGATACTTTTTGTAGCTCGCAACTACTTTGGTACTAGCGTTGCTTTGCTTGAACCAACGTCCGGTAAATCGCCGCTAAGGCAAAGTGCAAGTCCATCTGCATCTTTTTGTTGGTGGGATTCTTAGGTGTTTTCTCGAAATTAGTGTCACTAATATGTGGCTAGAAGTCCCTTCTCCGCGACAATGACTAATTTCAGTATCACTTTTCGTGAGACCAATTCCTTTATGGTCAAGATAGACACAAAAACCAAATTTCTTTATATGGGTAACACGAATAAGTCATTGTCTAATTTATGGGTTTTAACTATTACACGGATTGCAAAAAAAAATCGGCTAACCATTTTTTTTCCAGTTGTAAGTTAACCAGGCAAACATAGACCGTGCCGACCAAAACATAGTTTGGTTCTGATTTCATATAGCTAAAACTAGAATAAATAGCTAAAATCAGTACCGGACATTAAAAAAAAAAACCCAGAATATGAACAGTTGTACAGGACAGTACCAAATAGGAGTTATGCCGGACCCGGAACATGGATACGATGTCTATACACACCAATAACCAACCACGCAATCTTTAACCACAATCGGACAAATTTTGTTCACCTAAAGCTTAACAAAACATGGATGCTGACGATGATGCATGTGACAAGCAATAACACAAAAACATGGTCATGACATGGTTTTTGGGAAAAACAGGCATCAACAGTTTAACGACCACTCAAGCATATGTATGTATGTACACCATCCATGAGGAAAGTATGAATCACTCTTTACAAACATGGCAGACAAAGACCTCATGCCACAAACAAAGAAAGATAACATGGGAATTAGGCATACCTTTCGTACCGTAGTTTGATAGAAAAGAAAGAAGCAGAACCAATTACAAACGAGGCTTTGAGATGGAGCTTCTTCCAGCAGCTGTGTCCGCTAAAACCAAAATCCACCATGATGCGAATAGATGTAAGCGTTTCTCCAAGAATA
>JAJJMA010228834.1:0-26284 GCA_023529015.1 Papaver nudicaule
TACACTAACTTTTGCTTTGACATGACAAGCACATCGATTTTACTCCCTCCTATGACAATGCCGTAGACAATTGTCGTAGTAGATAGAAAGATTTTACTCCCCCTTACTGCAAGATTTCTCCCTCTTTTTGTCATAAAATAGACAAAGAAAAGAAATATAGGAATCCTCATAAAATCGCAATAATCAATGTAGACAAAGGTAAACATACCTGAAACGAGAGATAAAAAAGATGCAATTCTCTCGTAGATTCCACAGTCGCTCTCCCCAAAAAGATATTACCATGAAGCACAAGTTTAAAAGAACTCTCCCCCATAATGTGTCATTCCATAAGGAACAACGCGACTACCTTCCCAAGCAAGGTTTTAGAATAAATTCTTGGGTACAATTTTCACAAGTGAAATTGTAGATATGTTTTTCTTTCGTAGCCAGTTACGGTCAAATAGGAATTCAAGGTTTAATCTTCCTACTTTCTCAGAGAGTTTCGGTCAACCATCGCCTTTAGAGAAAACATTAGGTTACCCCTTCCTAGTGGTTGTAAGACTAAGAATTAAAGGTACAACATTTAATCCAGCGGAGTTCAACATTGTAGTCTACGAGGTACCTTATTATCAAAAATTGTCTCCTCTTAGCCATAAGAGTCAGAAGCATGGATTTTGATAATCTACCATGAACTGCTTTACCCGAACGGGTGGTATGGCTAAAAAAGCAAGTTCACAGTTTTGCAATACATTCATAAAGATAATCAATTAAGATCAAGCATTGCAATCATCAATTAAGATTTTAATTTAATAACCTCGATTAATTGATGAAAAAGAAAAACAAGGAAGTAATACACGCAAAGCATGCTTAAATCAGATGACTACTTCTAGCATAGTGATTACCCAAACCCTAAGGAAAAGACAAAAGCTTTTTAATAAGGATTTAACTATGCCATAAGACTATTGACAAAACTATCAATATCCGTTGTTCCCTCAACAAGAGTTGTGCTCATGGGAACATACGGTTCGTGAAACTTCTGATTGAGACTGTTAAGAAAAGATTCATGTTGTTTTACCATAGCTTCATGTACTTGCAGTGATTTCAAAAATACTTCTCCAAGAACTTGAACTTCTCTTCTAGTTTCTTTGCATTCTTTTACAATAGAAGCAATTATGTGGTTCTTGGGTGTATTGGATCCAGGTTTCTTCATCTTCTTCTTCTTAATTTCCAAAAGATTCTTCTTGGTTTCTTTTGGAACCGTAGTAACCTCATCAGTTTTAATGATAATAGGTTTTTCACCATTGGTCATAGAGAGAGTGTTTGATGAATCCATGAACACGTTCGTGAGATGACAGACTATTACCCAAGACCTCTTTTTGTAAAGAGGTTTTCTGGAAAGGAGTTTCCAAAAATTAAAAAAATATAATATAGGAGAGTTCCTCAAGAAGGAAGTCAGTTCCGAAAACGTGTCATTCAAGAGTTAACAATCGGTTCCTTTGTTCACAAGTAATCATTAACTTAAGGATTCGGTGTGTCCCAATATAAGATTTTATTCATTAATCACCATAGATCCTTTTAAGTTTAAATATCAATAGTATGATTAGACACATATCTAATTGCATGATCTCGAGTAGAGGTCCATTTCTTCTCATGGATCCTGTTCTCGACTCTTGCCTTAGGAGCCAGAGACAGGGGGAAGAGTTGGAAACTTCTCAGAGGTTATTGATATCCACATCGAGTCATTACATTTTGACTGTTGTTGTTTGATGTGTTAGCATAACAATGCTCAGGATGACAACTGTGACAACCGCTTTGGGGTTTTCTGGTCACTAACCATCAGGACAATTGGTCACATAACTAATTGAGCGTGGATTCATATCTTTGGAGCTTAGCTCAACAAATGTTAGAGATGAGAATTATTGTCAAATCCTTCAATTACATATATGGTTTTAACAAACTTACAAGGGCCTCCACAAATCAATAAGCACATACTAAAGGACATGAGGTAACCATTGTGTCTGTTATATGTGCATAGACTTTGTTTTCAGACTTAGAACAAAGTCGCACATTCACTTTCACATTAGACAGTGAAAGGATGAGCAAATTCTTGCTCATTCTCTTGAACAATGTTTTTCTCCTCTAATTTAGATTTCTTAGTTCTAATCCTTTTTCTCTTGACATGTTGAGGTTCATCTCTCTTTAAGAATCTTTTGTTAGAAGAAGAGTTTGAAGACGTACCTTTCATTTCCTTCTTGTGATATGATTCACGAATCATCTGCAGTGAGTTTGATAGCCTGATTGCTCTTCTCTGTAGTTTGTTGACATATCTAACCTTTTTCTTATAGCGATAGCAATGAGAGTAGTTGTGACCTTTCATGCCGCAATAAGTGCAATATTCGAGTAATTCTGGTTTTTTAGAACCAAGGTTTCTCGTAATGTCAACAGAAGTTTTCACGTTCAAGATATTGCTGTCAGGAATAGGATCAATAGTCATTGCACAAAGTGCACAATTTTCTATTTCTTCTTCTGATTCATAGAATTCTGAAGTATCATCCAAAGTAGCTGCAGCAATTGCTTTTCCTCCTGTGTATTTTCTTTTTGTTTGCACAATTAGGTGCAAGATGACCAAAACCTCTACACTTATCACATTGAGGCATATCATCATCCACAATTTCTAACTCTTCATGGGATAAGTTTTTTGTGGTTGTTTGATTGATGAGGGGACATCTTTGATAAAACGTTTATTTCGTTTTTTCAGAAGATCTCGAAACTGTCTTGTAATATAAGATACAAGTTGAGATTCATCATGTTCTGATATAATCTGATCTTTAGAGCCAATAGAATTTTCTAAGGCTTTGAACGCTATATTATTAGGCTTTATATCTTTGTCAAAGATTTTAAGCTTAGCGATTAGATCACCCCTTTTTATATCATAACCATATGACTCCTGGATGGCATGTTTCTTTGAATCATATTTAGAAGGTAGAGACTTAAAGATTTTTCTCACAATTTCTCTTTCCTCAATTGTTTTTCCAAGCGATTGCGAGGCATTAATAATTGTAGAAAGTTTATGATTGAAATCTTCAAAGGTTTCTTCATCAGACATCCTGAGGTTTTCCCAATCTGATGAGAGAATTTGAAGACGAGCTTCTTTCTCTGAAGTGTTGCCTTCAAATATGTTTTGCAGGGTTTCCCAGGCTTTCTTTGATTTACTACATGTAGATACATGATGTTGAAGATCTAGGATAACTGCATGGATGATCGCATTAAGCGCATCTGAATCTATCTTAGCTTCTTTCCTTTCATCATCAGAATATTGTGAGGGAGTTTTATCCTTTACAACATCACCGATTTTGATAGTGGGTATGGTAAACCCATCTTGCACAAAGACCCAACACTGATAGTCTCGTGATTGAAGAAAAGAGAGCATGTCGGATTTCTACCATAGATAGTTTGTGCCATCAAAGACTGGTGGAACGTTCACATTAGCAGAATAATGTGTGTTCATAGTTCACGAAAGCGTCAAACATAGACAGTTACGTCCTTTGCAAGGTGTTTGCCGGCTCTGATACCAACTGAAAAAGCGGGGATACCGAGATATACCATTAACTTTTTGTTTTCGTGAACCTAGTTGATTATGGTTGTTTGAACGATCTCACAAATCAATATTCAAACAACAACCTGAGTATAGTTCAGAGAACCGAACCCTAACAAGAACGTAGTTCTCGTAGATCTCAATAGAGATGGATTCACTCAAAGGTTATGAATCAACAAACTTGCAATTACTTCAATTATATATATCAGAGACAATATAATGCGGAAGGGAAAAGTAATGCAAGACACCAGAATTTTGTTAACGAGGAAACTGCAAACCTAGCAGAAAAACCCCGGGACCTCGTCCAGATGTGAACACCCTCAGTATGAACGGTATACAAACGCTAGCCTACTCTCAGACTTCGGACTGGACTGTATCGAGACTGAATTCACCCTACAAGCAATTCAGCTACCAACGTGCTCCTACGTCTCTTGGCTCCCGCAGTAGCCTACGTACTTGATACCCCTAGCTGACGTCCTTTACAAGCCTAGGAGTTGCTCCACTTCCCTCCGTGAAGACTACCGCTACCCTGCCTCTAACAGGACGCCTAAAAGTATCCAAGTAATCAAACAAGAATGCGATTGTGATTTCCTTTAGACTTAAAGTCAAGGTTAATGGAAATCGATATGTTGAATAGGGCTTATTGATCTAGCCTAAACAACTTTACCTCCAAACGCGAGACGAACTTAGTATGAAACCTAGTTCGTGAATTTGCGTTTGGGAATTCTAGGGTTTATGATACAAGATCTACCTTACGAAGTTTCTATCAAAATCTTGGTCGTGATAAGATTGAAAGAATTCAATCGACCCAAGATACAGGATGGAATTTTACTTCCGACCTGTGCTCCACGATCCTCAAGTAAAGTCTTTCAATAGTCGTAGTCCAAAAGGACTTCGAGATGACGACCAACCTTTATACAAGGATACACAGATGTGTAGAGGATTGAGATTGTATCTTGCAGAAGGTCATCTATTTATAGTGATCCCCAAGGGAGGCTTTGCTTAATATTTTTAAGCAACCTTGAGTAGGGCTCAAGCAAGTTCCGGAACTAGGAAAGTCCATAGCTTGATTACCCATTCTCAATCTTCTAAGAACTTTGGACTAAGCCAAAAGTTAAAGAAGACTCAACCTTGTTTGAAGGTTCGCAACTTCTGGTCCAATGCTTGTTTGGACATCGCTTGGCGACTTCTGGTCCAAATACTTTATTTGAACATCGCTTGGATTAAGTTGTTGAATTCCATGGGCCAAGTAATGACAAGTCCGAGAACTAATCATGCCTAGACCGAAAACTTCAAGATATGGAGTTGGAAGTTTTCGCATGGCTTATATGTACGCGTTCATAGAGCAGTCAATAAAGTTCAGGAGAATCCAGGAGAATTCTTGAACTTGTATGTACGCGTTCATACAGACTTAGCTCGTTCTCTGAAATGCCAAAAGCAACACATGTACGCGTTCATGAACGCGTTCACCGTTGGGGTCATTTCAAAAGACAACTCAACATACTCTACCTATACATATTATCACAAGTGTGACAAATGCAAATGCAAAAATCCTAGAATACCTTCGGATCATATAAACAACATCATAGACTATTGGTATGATAGAAATGGTGAACCTTTCTAACCTTTTAGCGAGGACGCTATGATTTATCAAGTAGTAAGCTTCGGTCTTCGTCTTCATCAGTCTTCGTCTCGATTACATAAAACTATCCTAGTCCGAGTTTGTAGAGTAAACTTATCAAGGATTGTGTTTTTGTCTCATAAACTTGACAACTGACTTGAGATAGCAACATCAGTGGGTTCAACCGAGCAATGCTCTAACAGGTTAGAAGCGTTGAAGGACATGGATGTTTCTACGGCTTATGATTGCGGTTCGCTATATTGGCCGAGGTCTATATAGATCTCGATTGTGCCACAAACATCCTTGGTCTATGAGGCATTGTTGAGATATGGTGGTACCTATTTGTAAGTGTTAGAAATGTAATAATTTGTATTTCTAATAATAAGAGTAAATACGTATCTTTGTTCGTGCTTGTAGGCTGTCGGTTCTTGTCTTTGTGCTTGTATCTGTCTATTCTGGAAAAATGGTAGTGCAAAATAATTAGCAGCATGGATGATGGGTTAGTGTGAGGTACAGTTTCCCATCAATAACTTGTGTGCATTTATTAGTTTCTTGTGGTATCATATTATAAATTTGTACCGTTGCATATTAGGCTATTTCATAGGTTTTTAGATGTAAATCTAATCTTCTCCGGACTTGAAGGTTAGTTGCGGAGGAAACATGCTTGCTTATGTGCGTTTTTTAAAATTTTGAAACTAAGTTAAACATATGTTTCTAAGTTTTGGATTGCGAAAAATGTAAAACTAATCTTTTCCGGACTTAAAGGTTAGTCGTGGAGGAAACATGCTTTCATATGCATGAAAAATTTGAGATTAATTTTAAACATGCGTGTGTAGATACTTGGTAGAAAATTTTGTGTAATAACGGTTTTAGCAGGCTTATCTTGTTTGAGTCGTTCCTTTATTTCTCTGACTAACACTTCTGTTGCTGATATTCGCGCTGCTTGCTAACTTTTTAGCTCCATTTGCCTGTCGTAGATAGCCCCTATCTTTATTTCCGTCGACAAGATCTCTTAGTTTTCTCATCTTGGTATGCGTTGTTCTCAAATTTCTCTTGTCTCCGCTTTATCTGCTTTTCCTGGTTCGGTAGATGCGTTTGGATCTATTGTTTTTTCTCTGGACGAATGACTTTCAACTGATATTTGCTTTGGGTTTTGATTGATGAAGGCTTGGGCTTGGTGTGAGCTACTGGATTTTCATGAGATCACCCAATCGAAGTTGTGTTGCATGCAACAGCTCTCACTGGCTTCTATGAAAATTTATCCTCCGGTTTTCGACTTATCCAAGACACGTAGTTGGATTTTCTAGGTTCTGTGTTTTTGAGGTGAGGTTTTAAGAGCGATAACTTTGTTATGAGGATTCCCTAACTATTTTTGATACCGACTTCCACTGGTCCGCAAGATAATGCTATTGATTAGCATATCTGCGCGCCTTTATTGTGCCGAAGAATGATGCACTGATAAAAGAAAAAGATGCATGTTGTTACCTCCGGAATTGGAGCTACACGAGCTCGGAAGCTTTTCAAGGTTGAGCCAAACAAATATTTTCGCAGGCAATCTTTAAAGATGTACCTACGTGTTTTTGCGGAGGCAAAATTTTGAAATGCTTTTTCCTATATGATATAATAATTGATAAAATGACTGGAGTTTTTTTTACTGATATCTTGAACAAAGAGCTATATGGAATTTTGTGTTAAATGTGGGTGAGTTTTTGTGTGTTCCTCTGAGAAGAGAACTCACAGCACAACATCTCATGCCGTGATTGGTCGAAAAATAAATCGAAACATAAAAGAAAGCTATAAATGAAAGTTGTAAATGACTGAAATGAAAAGAGTAAAATGGAAAATGACTGAAAAGTGGACAAGTTCTTGAGGGTACAAAATCTTGAATGTAAATGAACTGAAAGCTGTAAATGTGTTGAAATCGTAAAGTGGCTGAAGGGAAATGATGCAGAAATTTAAAGAACAAGGAAATGTAAATGAAAGTTGTAAATAACTGGAATGTAAATAACTGAAAGGGAAATGATGCGGAAATTTAAAGAACTGAAAGGGAAATGATGACAAAAACAACTCGACGGAAAAACGAAAACGGCTAAAGATCAACCACTTTCCCCTAATTTGCATAAGGTTAAATGGAATCCCTTAATCAATATCAAAATGTAGTTGCTAGAAATTTATTAGGCTCAACTACTTCAAGCTATTTCTACTCACGTGCACTAATGGTATCAAAGGACACTCTCCAATGGTATCACGTGCACTAGGTTATGTTTCAGGAAGGATCCGACGTAGTTTTATACGGATACTACCAGGAGATAAAGTCAAAATCAAAGCTAAGGCAACAACACCACCAAAGTTCGACCTCAATGATCCAACACTACTAAGACAGGCAACAATACCGTTGAGCATGTCGGTTACATACAAAAGCTCTTTCCAGTAAGCAGAGGGCGCAAGACTATTCATCCAGCGATTACATGGTTCCTAACTTACTGGCTTCGGTGATGATGTGTAGCCTTAGGTGTGCTTGCGGTAATGGTGTGATCTTTAAGGAGGCATATAGAATATGGCATCCACAACAATTGAGTTGGGAGATACAAAATTTTAGTGCCACTGGTGAGCCTCATATGATTCCAATTGTCTCAGAAGGTATGTAACAACCTAATTCTTATTTAGGCACAACAACTCCCATTGACGCATTAGTAGAACAAATAAACCAAATGGAATTAGGACATTTGCTAACTTCACAAGCCAACCAAGCTAAACTCAACCGCCTTAGAGTCAAAAATTTGACATTCACTTCTAATTTTTCAGTCCATGGTGGAACTCCTCGAACTCCTTAACAAGATATTATGTGGGATACACCACCAGGAGGTTATCACCAAGTACTTCAACAACGTTATCATCTAAACATGGATTTTCATACCCAAAAATATGTTGAAAGCTTAGGAATTCAGCAAAGTGAAGGGTCTCACTAGGATGGACAAACATACCAAGGTTATGGATATCAACAAGGTGAAGGATCTCACCAAGGTAGAGGAACATACCAAGGTATGTTACAAGGGGACATGTATGACACGAATTAGATCGGAAAGGAGTAATGGTAGAAAAATGTAAACGGATGAAACTATTTTAATGTAAGCTTTTATATTTTAACTAAAGAGTTATTTTATTTAACTTTAAAGTAAAGTAATACAGTTTTACTCAGTTTTACCGGCTTCAACTAATATTACTTAAAGTCAATCCAAATAAAATCACTAATCAATGTCTTCGTTCAACCGTAACATACTAATCCATTAGCCCATCAGCCAGGGGTTGTATTTAGGAAAGCATGTAAGGATGTTGAAACAAGTTTGGAACTTGAAAGGTTTGCCATTATGGGATATTTGCCATAACAGTAGAGTTCTTCGGACCTGCAATTTCAAAATCAAAAACTCACTCAAGATCAAATAAATTATTAAGTTATCAGATTATCAAATCAATGATTCTTGTGAGCATCAAATATTTTCTTACCACTTGTCATCAGTTTCACCATCCAATCTCTCTTGGTTGGTTCTCATCACTAAAGCTATAAATTCGCGTATTGATCTGTTAAGTGTATCAAAACGCCTAGACAACCCATAACTATCACGCCCATTTTAGTTCTCGGTTTGTGCTACGAACGTTTGAATCCTTTGCAAAAAACAATTGCGAGACGTTCCCACTGGTTAGTGGATGGTGTGTGACATACACAACGAATATTTCAACGATCCATATTTCAGGAAAACTATAATGACTAATGAGATTAGAAAAGGAATTTGATGTTGATCATGGATAAAAATGTGGGTTTGAAATGAGAAATTTATAGGTATTTATAAGGAAAAAGGAGATGACCGTTGGATTCAGAGTATCCGTTGTAGGATAAGAGAAGTCCGAACGAATCAACCTAGTCCGCCTGGCGAATCAACCTGGTACGAATGGATCAAAATGATACCGCCGAGTCAGAAAAGTCCGTGCGAACCAAGTAAAACCGATCAGATATGCCCTTCGAACATCCGCTTTTGGTATTTACTACCTCCATAGTGGCTCAAAATGGGGAGATTAAGGTGTTTGTCATTCCTATAGCCTTTGCTCTTATGACCACGTACAATATGCACCAATTGTGTCTTTTGACTCTTGAAGTTCCCACTCATTGTCGTTCATCGGCCCTCACATCGGTTATCTACCTTTGAACATCTCCCTCCTTTTTCACTACCTTACCTCATTCAAAAAATTAGGGCAAACGCCTGAAGATCAAAATTAGTTAAAAATTTCCAATTTGTTTCAGTTGGGGGAGAATTAATCTCCGCTGTTGAGATGGAAGGAAAGCGTTTAAAGATTGAAATTAGAGATGCAATTTCTAAAATTCGCTTTGCTCCTAAATCCAACAATCTACTTATCTCCTCTTGGGATTCTGTAAGTAATCTTGGAAAGGAACTTTCACTTTTCAGTTTCTAGGTTTCCATTTTGTACCCTATCTGACTTATTTTTGGCGGGTTATATCTTCAGAATCTTCGATTGTATGATGTGGATACCTCTAAACTTAGGTCAGAAACTCCATTAGAAGTGGGACTTCTTGGTTGCTGTTTCCAGGATGAATCTATTGCTTTCAGCATCGACACTGATTGTTGCCTTAGAAGGTATGCTATTGGGCATTGATTTTTCATGCTTTAGGTTTTAGTTTTTTGGCTTTGTGTCCCCAAAATTGGTTTACTGAACTTGTGAAGTTCAATGGAATGTTTGCATCATGAAATACACAATATACATGTAGATATAGCCAAACTGTAAGTTGCTGATTCATGGTAGAAATTATGTTTTTTCTTGTAACTCGTTCAAATTGCCGTTCAAGCATGGTTGGTAGTGTCATAGTAGGTTTCTAAAAAGGTAGGAAAAGGGTAATTGGAATATTTATATGAAGCTTGTAGAGATACCTCATATGTCTGGCCATTATGCTTCATTGCAAAGAGTGATATTTGTAACTCATCCTATACATGTGAAATCTGCAGTTTACTCTAACAGTGATTTTGTTTCAGGTATCAAACCTGTAGCTTATTCTGTTGATGCATTGCATCCCAACCATAAAATTACAGTTTCAGTTTGCAGACTCACCCAAGAAAATTAGCCATTCTATTGTCTCCATTACCTCTGAACTTCAATCATCAATAGAAATTTCCTTGTTCGAAACGCATTCAGAAATCAGATTATGTTGACTTTACTAGTTGCATAATCCCGTTGTGACATGCAAAACATACATCTTTTACCTCTTGATCTTGCCCACTTAGAAGTGTGCCGGTCATGATTCTTTTTGTTATGGAGATCTTTTTTACTTAGACAATGGCAAAGTTCATTGAAAAGCTAGCTGAAGGACTTATCATAAAATAACTTGAACCAGGCTAGTCTAGCATTAAGTATGCGTTACAGCTTTTCATCTAAGCAATAACATGTTAAAGGAAAATCCCCTAAAAATCTTACACGTTTTACACCAATAATTGAAAATGGATATATCATCAGTTATAATTTGATCAGGATTCTGCGTCTTGTTTGAAGAATTTCTAGCATCCTTCTTTAGCACAGTATCCACCATATAGTGAAAGGAAGCGAACTCTTGATCTTGTTTTTCTTCTTTTTGTCGTCCCTCACTCCCAACATGGAGAGTTTCAGAAAAGCTCGCACTACCCAATCACAATAATATTTTCAACAAATGTATGCATACATCAACTGAAGGTGTTTACCTATTCCTCATCGAGACCACACAGATATACTCTGACCTTTTTGAGGGATATGGTCCATTGTTTGGATTGCAGCTGCAAGCTCTCCAAGCAAAGAAACAAACCTTCAAATGAGCTCTCAGGTTCCACTGTTGTTTAAATGAGAAATCATCATTTAGGCTGTGTAGTATATGGTCATAGCAAAATAAAGTTAGGAAACCTAATTTCCATGATCCATAGTATTATCATCAACATGTAGATTTCTTGCAAGTTTCAGATTCAACACATCAGTTGCCATATGGCCCATATTCTCTTTCGTTCTTATTTATTTGAATACTCGAGGAAACACCACTATGTAACTATTAAAGGTCAAATGATTTGGCTTCGCTCGTGTTTGGGACATTTAATGTATAAGACCTACGCAGTTACGCGGTTACGCGAACTGCACCAAGAAACTACTGTTGACTTTTAATGTTTATATACCGTTTTTGCTGAATGACGACATCTTCAAAAACTATATCTTCCCTTAACTGCTCTACAACTTAACCATTATGCACTAACTGATTTATGTTTCATTCATATGCCCTTAAGTTTAAGATTTAAATTTTCGGTTCAAATAACCAAATAAAGTTATTGATTCGTTTGGTGTTGAATGTTCTTAGGCATGACCTCAATTCAGGGATTCACGAAGCAGTTGGAAATCATGATGATTTAGCAAATTGTGTTGAATATTCTGAGGAACTTGTAAGTTACCTGATCACAATAAAAATGTACCTTGCATTTCTTGAAGTTCTTACTGCTTAACCACTTACATAAGTTGTAGCAATCCGATTTATCTCGTTATAGGTCAAGCTATTACTGGAGGTTTGAACAAAAGAATAACATCATGGGATATGCGAATGGAAAAACCTATGGTGTACTCTGGTCTTGTTGGTGGAGAGATAGAGTCCATATCTTTACGTGGATACAATTTGGCCGTTGGAATAGGAACGTCAGTCAATTTACATGACTTGCGGGACTTAAGAAAACCACCAGAGATACAATCTTCCATGGAGTATCCAGTCAGTTGTGTGGATTTGTTTCCTAATTTTAAAGGTACAACTGTTATCCTTATTTTATCTACTCCATTACCAGTTCATGGTGTTTTTATGTAGAAATATCTTACCAATAATTGGAACTTGATAGGTTTACGATTTGTCCTCGTGAATTTACTGTGCCGTCACAATATCAAATTACATAATGTACTTGGCGAAAGTCTTTGATATTGGCTCTCTTATTCTTACATGCAGGATATGCAGTTGGTTCAGTTGATGGGCATGTTGCTGTGAAGTGTCTTGATTCCAATGCAAATGAAATGAGGTACGTATGTTTGCTCTAGATGTTTATGCACCAACACTACTTTTAATTAATGTGAATGATTATTACAGCTGTATGTTCCGATGTCCACCGAAATCAAGGGATGGGAAACGCCATCTCGTTGCTGTGAACGATATTGCGTTTGATCCAAGGTATCTTTTATCTCTTTCATATATAGATTGGTGTTGTAGGTTTGACAATCCCCTAATGGATATGTTATGATGATTTAGCCATTATGGTACCTTTGTCACCGGTGATAATGAGGGATATGCTCTTATGTGGGATGCTCAAAGTAGGAAGAGACTGTTTCAGGTAACTAGTGTTCATAGCATTTTTTGGTTTTTAAAATGTTATTTCATCTTTCTGGTCATCCAAATGAAAACTTGGGTTAGAATATTAGCTATGAATGAAAGCCTAATTCTCTCGCTAATCTCATGTAGTCTTCTAACTTCTAATTTCGCACCAGTTTGTGAAGTACCCCAACAGTGTGGCATCTTTATCATGCAACAACAATGGGCCATTTTTGGCTGTTGCATCAAGCTATACGTATCAAGAATCTAATGAGAAGTTAGTTAATATTTCCGTTTTTTCAATAAGTTTGTAGTCCTATAACGTTATGCTAGATTAGTAACTATTTCTTTCTTGTAATAAAGAAGAGCCTCCACAAATATTTATACATGAAATGGACGAGAAAGTCATGGATATGGGTTCAATGCCTCGTGGAACTAAAGCTGCCGTTAAAGGATGCTATTGAAGTGGAGTATAGTAGCCCCTTCAATGTGGTGCGTCGATATTTGTTCCCTTTACTAATGAGTGAAAACAGGAAGCTTTGTGGTAAGAGCTCTGTCTATTCCTATCTTAATGTCTTCTTTCGCTGGGATTTTTTAGGGACAAGGGGGAATTTGGTTTTGTGCCTCTATCGGTGTTGATTAGTGTTAAGCTATCTGGCTGAATTGCCTATCCATTAAGGCTGACTGAGTCTGCTGTGGGATTTCAGGCTATCCTTACTAATGGAATTTGAACTTCAAGCTCGAAGTAAGCCATGCATGTATAGGTGTTACATAAAGATTGCTGCCCAGGTTAATTGCTGAACTTCTTCTATAACTGATTGTATTTATTGTCTGATTGTAGATATGATATCTTTTTTTGAGATAGTGTTGTTTTCTTAGCAGCATTTAAGTTTGATTGAACTTGTATAGGCCAACAAAACATTGCCCCTAATTATGTTTAGTGCTTCATATTGTGATTCTTTACTGTATTTTGTTAGGTGTTAGTCCTATTAACAGTATGCTTGTTGGCCTTGTTGTAAGATTCAGGTTGAATTGGCATACATATTTACATGAATTTGTTGACTCATCCTTTCGCAATCGAATTTTGTTATCCAAATAGAACCTGATCCGGAATCATGATAGGTGCATGTATTCAACCACTTTTGATAGAGCCAAAAAGATAAAAGTATTCTTAGTCCAAGGTGCGAAATGAAACACTGCTTATCAGAGAATAGATGCCCACTGAACATATACTCCATTCTAGCATCCGGATGACATTCCAATGGTGCAGTAAAATTGACTCTTTAACAGACACATCATCTTTATTACGTGGCTGAACATTTGGAGTAAATGAGGTACAAAGTCATGTGGGATGGGGTTTGCCAAAATTAAAAAGGCTGATTTGGGGGCCGGATGAAATGATCGGGGGACCGGATAATAAAACAAAATAGAGCTATTTCTAAGCTTTTTTTAAAACCCCTTATCCGATATATTTTCTTAAATACCAAAATATCCCTATTTAATTAGAACTAATGAATCAGATTAGTTTAACTAAACTTAGATTAGTTGTTAAACTATTCAAAGTGCCGCCACCACCACTACTACCGGCACCAGCGCCACCGCCACCACCACCATTAATTTTCGTCTGGATTTTTGGCAACAAATCCAGCCGAAACTAAATTAGATTTTGTGATTCCATAGCCTATTTTCGGCTCAATTTTAACCCAGAATCCAACCGAAAAATAGAAGAAGACGATGGAGAAGACGATGTACAGTAAATTTTCGGCTAGCTTTTTCAAAAGTAAGCCTATTTTCGGCTGGATTAGCTGCGACACATTTGGTAACTTATTTTTTGTCTGGTTTTGTTGCATGAAATACAAACGATAATTTATTTTCGTCTAGATTTTTAGGGTTTCACCCAGCCGACAATTAGATTTTGTGATTCCATAGCATATTTTCGGCACAATTTTAACCCAGAATCCAGCCGAAAATAGAAGAAGACGATGGAGAAGACGATGTACAGTAAATTTTCGGCTAGCTTTTTCAAAATTAAGCCTATTTTCGGCTGGATTGGCTGCGACACATTTGGTAACTTATTTTTCAACACAGACGATAATTGATTTTCGTCTAGATTTTTAGGGTTTTATCCAGCCGAAAATCACTCTGAACTATCATTTTTAACCATTCAAAAGAGGAATCAAAGCATAAAAACTTAATCATAGACAAAATTAAACAACGGGGAGGAGACGATGAGACGATGGAGGAGACGATGAGACGATGAAGAAGACGATGAAGAAGAAGATAAAGGTTTTTGTTAATCCTTAATTTAAAAGGGTAACTTAGACTTTTCATATCATTTTGACACCCCTTATAACCATCTCTAGGATAGGAATAAAAAATCCGGTCCCCCGATCATTTCATCCGCCCCCAAATCAGCCTTTAAAATTAATGTCAATTGAATGGTAGTAGACTGCTAGTACTAGTACCACTACAAACTGGCTGTTTTAGGGGCCGGCAGAATTGTTAGAGAAGCAGGATAATAAGACAAAATAGGGTTGTCCAATAGGTTTTTTTCAAAACCCCTTATCGAACATATTTTTTTAATTCCAAACTACCCCTACTTAATTGATAGGCACACACGAGGGCATAAATCACAATCTGGAGCTCAATCCTGCATATTATGAACACTTTCACCTCGTAAATCATGGATCAACACAAGAAAACACTCAAGTATGCCTCTATATGTTCTCAAATCTTTAAAATCACGTAAAAATGTGATTTTTGTGTGTTCCAAAAGTGTTTTTCGTCTGGAATTTTACCCAGAATCCAGCCGAAACCCCATTTTCGGTTTGGGTTTGTTCTTAATCCAACCGAAAATTTTCAAATTTGGGGAAATCTTGGCCGTACAGTAATTTTCGTCTAGATATAAGTACAAAATTCAGCCGAATTTTTTTAAAATCCAGACGAAAAGTTTGTTAAATTATGAGATTCCTGCCGAAAATTCTCTATAGCAAAAGTTTTTATAAAGGCAAATTTCGTCTGGATTTTGGACTATAACCCAGCCGAAAGTGCTGCCATTAACAGTTTCGGTTGGATATATGTGGACGAAAAAACAAAATCTAGCGTACTCAATTTTCGTCTGCATTTTTCACATTTAACATTAATTTCGGCTACAATCATTGTGACACAATCTAAGAAACTAGTTTTCGTCTGCAAATTACGCATGCAAAATTGTAAACATCCAGACGAAAATCTGGAAAGCAAGCAAATTTCGGTTGGATTTTAGGGTTTAATCCAACCGAAAATCAATAGGGTAATTTAGACTTTTCAATGTTTTTAGACACCCCTTATAACACCCCCTAGGATAGCAATATTGTTTTCCGGCTTCTCTAACAATTCTGCCGGCCCCTAAAACAGCCAGTCACTACAAACACTGTTGCTAACTTTCCTTGAGAAAGACCAATTTTTTGCAGTTTTAGTACCGGAAAGAATTTGCTTAAAAGATGATGATGAATAATCAAAAGGATAATCATGTTGCTTCAATTTAATCAAATTAATCCACCTGCTTGACCAAAACTGTTTCCCATTCCAAACATCCATATCATTCTTTTCCTCTTTCATGTAATCACATCGACACTATCGTTGTATAATGGTTTGACCTGGACTAGATTATACATCATCCAACCGTTCATATCTCACCACCTATCTGCTGATCCTAAATGCCCTAAATGCCCCTATACAATTTATCTGGAATGACCAAAACACCCTTATACAATGATGGGAAGGCAGAAGAAAAGAAAAGCGCACGTGCGGAACATTCATTGTCATCTGTAGCGTACTAACAACGCTACAAGTTGTTTAATCGGACGGCCGCTGTGCGTGGCTTTATGAAACCCTAGGAGGTCTCATGGGAATCTGCTTTTAGTTTTAGAAGAGAGAGAGAAAAGGAGGATATATACCCAGAGGAAGAGAGAGAAAGAAAGATAAAACACTGGTTTCTTCTCCTCTCTATATAATAAGAAATCGAGAGACTTTCACAGCCTCTATCAAGAGTTTTATCTCTGTGCGTCTCCTCCTCCTCTTCAGAAAAAAGCTCTGTGAATCTCATTCATCTTCTTCATCATGTCTGACGAAGAGCATCACTTTGAATCAAAGGCTGATTCAGGAGCTTCAAAGACTTACCCTCAACAAGCTGGTACCATCCGTAAAAACGGACATATCGTCATCAAGGGCAGAGCTTGCAAGGTTTGCATCCTTTGTTTCCTTCTATTTTCTTATAGATCTGATGTTTGTTTGTACGTTTTAGGTTTCTGTTTGAATCCTGAGGCTTTGTTTTGTTATTTAGGGTTTTGTCATATGGGAATATGGTTAATGATTTATGAATGCTTTGTTTTGTGTTTGATATTAAGGTTGTTTGTGTTTATGTTTATGTTAATTTCATGATTTGAGCTGGTTTGAATAGATTAGGATTTGTTGTTGATTTATGGATTTAGTATTCGTTTTAGGTGTTCAGGGTTTTAGTTTCCTGTAAGAATTGCATGTTGGCCGTAAGGATCTGATTGTTTTGTCGTTTCAATAAGAATACATAAATGGATTTGTGTTTCTATTGTGATTATTTGAATATATGGTTGTGATTTGTTTATTTCCATCTTTATGCCTCAATAGATTATTTATGTAGTTTGTTTTTGTCCTCCAAACTTTTGTGGGTGTTGGTGGTGGTGGAATTCTTACTTATATCATTAACTTCATCTTTTTCCTGATGTCATTGAATTAGTTTGGTATTGTTGAGGATGATCTCCCTGCATGTTCAAATGATAGCTACAGTTATAACCTTTGTGATTGTTGGTTCACTGTCAATTAGGGTTT
The DNA here is from genome assembly GCA_023529015.1 of Papaver nudicaule. Lineage (NCBI taxonomy): Eukaryota > Viridiplantae > Streptophyta > Magnoliopsida > Ranunculales > Papaveraceae > Papaver > Papaver nudicaule. Next base: position 17,404 of record JAJJMA010228834.1, read on the forward strand.
CTTTTGTGAATTCTGATTCTACACCACTGTAATTGAAGTTGCAACTTGCAGAAGATTGTGTGTAAAGTTGTATTATTCTTGGCTTTTGAAACTTGTGATTTTTATTAAGATTGGCTTGTTATTGATTGACAGGTTGTTGAAGTTTCAACCTCCAAGACTGGCAAGCACGGTCACGCTAAGTGTCACTTCGTTGCAATTGATATTTTCAATGGCAAGAAGCTTGAAGATATTGTGCCATCTTCCCACAATTGTGATGTATGAGTGCATCTTACACTTAACAATTTTAGTTCTATCATAATCTATTCAAAGATAAAGTTATTAAACCGAGTTTTTCCACATGTAATGCAGATTCCACATGTTAACCGTACTGATTACCAGTTGATTGATATCTCTGAGGATGGATTTGTGAGTCTCCTCACTGATAATGGAGGCACCAAGGATGATCTTAAGCTACCCACTGACGATGTTGTTCTCACCCAGGTTTGTATTTGCCAAATGTCATTATCTATTATTATTGACCCATGCCAAATGTCTTCTATCATCGTTATCTGTTTTAATTTTCAATGAACTTGGATGTTAACTGTATACATTTTTTAAAAAATTGGACATGTTACCTGTTAGGTTCGACAGATTTGTGTTAGCTTTAGATAAAGTTGTTTCATTGAAACAATTGATTTCGGATGGTTTCTTTGGTTTTGGATAGATATTTATTTTTGTTGCTTGAAATTGATACAGATCAAAGATGGTTTTGCCGAGGGAAAGGACCTTGTGTTGTCTGTTATGTCTGCCATGGGAGAGGAGCAGATCTGTGCTGTCAAGGATATTACTGGATCCAAATAGAGAAGGACTCTGACTTTATTACTGCAGTCTTTGTTACTTCATATGGAGAGAAGATGTGAGCTTAAGTAAATGAGTGACTACTACTGCAATCGCTATCTTTCTGTTTTAGGCAGGCAAGATCATATAATTATTAGTTTTTCAAGGGATGTTTTCTTTTCTTTTATCTTAAGCACGGGTGTGTTATTTTGCTTTGTTTATGAACTATTAATTGGAGGCCATGACTTCGAATCAATTTCATAAGAAAATCAATACTCACTAAGTGCAATTAAAAATTACTCAATAAGAAAATGACTTATGGTTTTTTTTATTAAGAAAAATTACAGGATATATTGAATTTAAATATGAAATTAGGGGTGAGCAACGGATGCACGGATGCGGATTAGGGGTCATCCGCACCCAATCCGTCAAATGGTGCGGATTAGGAATTGGAACCGTGTCCGCACCCATCACCCGCGGATTTGTGATCCGCGGATTTGCGGATATTGCGGATTGGGTGCGGATTATCCGCGGTTTTCAGAAAAAAAAAAACAGAAAAAAAAAAACAGAAAACTACAAATAAGAGTATACATTGGTAAACAAACGAACAGATTTTGTTGTTTGATAAAAGACTCCATAGGGATACTGTTTAGACTTTTCCAGATTCAAAAGAGCTCATATCTTATCTGCACCACCAGATTAGGTGGGGGAAACACCTAGAAGAAAATATATTTGAAATCTTCCTTTTTATGTCAATAAGATACCAAATTTAGTGGTTGAGAAGGAATCACCCTTCATTTTCCTTCCCCCACCATCTTTTTCAACCTGTGGCTGAGCAATGGACTAGAGAATTTAATAATGAAGAAACAAAAATCTCTGTCAACTTCCCACCACAAATTTCTTTCTTTCTTGTTTCAGACATTTCCTGTAAACTCAGAAACAAAAACCCACACTTGTTTTTCTCTCTTTTTCACCAACAAATTAGACTTCTTCCATTACATCACTATATATCTGTTCTTCTGTTTTTCTTTTTTTTTGTTCTGATCTCTCTTCAGATTGATCCCTATTTGGGTAATGGTGAACAACAACAGTAATAGAATTAAGTAATGATACAGAGAAAATTTTTTTATTAGCATAAAACAAGATACTAGTAGATAAACAAAACCAATTAATAAACACAAAATTACATAAATTAAAAACTAAAGAGAGGAGAAATCACCTTAACAGACTCCTTTAGCAAACTTTAATCCTTAAGCAACAAAAAAAAATAACCAATTAATACAGGAGGAGAAAGAAAACATCTAGCAGATGCAGGAAGAGAAGAAGATAAAGAAAGGAGAAGAGAAGAAGATAAAGAAAACCCACCGCCAAGAGAACCCAGATCTGAACACAGATGCAGAAAAAATTGATTAATCTTCTTCCCAAAATTCTGCATCCAAAACAAATAAAACAAATTAGAAACAAAATTAAATAAATCAAATTTTCATTAAACAAATTTGAAAAGGCAGAAAATAAACTTCCCAGAATGAATCTCATGAACCAATATCAAACACTTAACAGATACATAATCACAAACAACAGAAAACCAAAAATAACAAGTTACAAACTTACACTCTTCTTCTTTGCTGCTACTGGAACTTTAACACCTTTCTTTGGAGCCTGCAATAACAGTAAGAGATTGGTTTAGTAGTATTCATGAACAGAAAAAAACAACAACAATATGTATTAAAATGATGAAGATCCACAGATCTTACAGATCTGTGAAGGTTTCGATGGCTGCTAAAAGAATCAACTGGTGCTGTTTTGGGTTTTCATGGTGCTACAGAGGAAGAATCGAGAGAAGGGAGAAGAGGTTTGGGTGAAGGAAGAACTTTGTTGAGTAGAGAAGAAGAAGAGAAGAAGATGAAGAACTCTGTCTGTCGAGTAGAAGAAGAAGAGAAGAAGAAGAAATGAATCCCTAGGGTTAGATTTTTCTTTATATAGGTGAACTTTCCATAGATATCCCTAGGGTTTCAACATATCTACGAAAATACCTGAAATCCGCGGATAATCCGCGGATCAAAATTCACACCCGCGTCCGGTCCGCTAAAACGTGCGGATTGAGATATTGATCCGTGTCCAGCCCAATAATTCAGCGGATTGGGTTGCACCCGCATTTTGCGGGCCGGTTGCGGGCCGGATTTGCGGATCCGGACTTTTTGCTCACCCCTATATGAAATACATATGTATAATACATACATAGGGTGACTGGAATCTGTGAATCATATATACTGGTTATGATATGCTTAACATTACATAGTGATTTATATGTGGCAAGTGTAGTGGGAGTGAAAAGGTACAAGATTGTGGAGAAAAATTGTGTTTAGGGGAACAAATCTGTTGCTTTAAATTCTCTATGTACGTTTTGAAACTCATACTACAATCAATGATACATGAATTATCTTGAAACTCATACTACACAAATCCAAAATGACATACCTGCCTCATTCTTTGATGAAAAGAGAAATGGAAACTTGCAATTCAACCAACTATGAGTGTACAAAAAACCCCTAGAAGAACCACCTATGAGTGTACAAAAAACCCCTAGAAGAACCACCTATGAGTGTACAAGAAACCCCCAGATCAAAAGGGGGTAAAATGGTGGAGGGGTTGTGTGAAAAAAATGGGGAAGAAGGGTTCAACCGGTTTTTTACTGCTACTGAGTAGCCGCTTAAATGTAGCCAAAGGTCATTGTGGGTGCGTTTTTTTTTTCCTCTTTTGCTTGGCCAGATTGTGGTGTTTTTGGATGCTTTATGGCTCCCATAATACTTGTCTAACGAGGAGCCAAGGGAAAATTGTGCTTATGTTGTCGTTGTACTACCTGGCTATCATCCCCTTTTGTCGTCTTTCTTTTCTAACTATGGTTTTCAATCATTGGATTGACCAAACTGACCGTTTAGATTATCTCAAATGTATCAGTTACTTTTATAACTTCATTTGTTTCCGTTTCTGTTCCCGTTCTCAAACTCTTTCATTTCTTTTCCTTTAAACATTTTTTTTCTGAAGGTATTTCACCAGAACAGGTCAGATAGTACATCAATTCAAATTAAGACTTATTCCATGAAGTTTGAATGAAAAGAATGAAACCAGAGTTACCAAGAACACCAAACATATTAAATAAATATCAGTCTCATCTTTCTTTCTTAATCACACTGGTTAATATCCTAAATCATCAGAACTACAACTTAAAAGTCTATATATAAGTCCAGCAATCGAAATACCACTACAACAAAACACAAAAAATCTCAAAATAAAATGAGTAAAATGCACTCAAGATGATACTAAACAGAATCCCAGCTGCAACATTTTGCATTTGTTTGTGAATTCTATCTAAATCACCCGTCGAGCATTTGTTCATACGAAAAATGAAAAACATCAAAATCTAAAGTACAATGCAAAGGTTAAAAGGGGGAAGAAGAGAGCGAATCATCACACTAATAGAAGAGTTATGAGATATTTCTCTACTAGCCTCCCTCAAACTGATGGGCAGATAGGACCTTCAGTTTGTTCTGTAGAAAAGAGAACCTTAGACCAGCAAGACCTTTGGTGAAAACATCTGTAATTTGCTGATGTGTGGAGATGTAAGCAATCTTCAGGGTTTTGGAGTGAATAAGTTCACGAATAAAGTGATAGTCAATGGCTATGTGCTTCATTTTGCTATGCAGTACATGATTAGAAGCCAGAGATATATTGCACTCTTGTTATCACATTTGATGTAAGGACAACTTGGGAGAAAAATGTAGCTAGTCGGCATCAATATAACTAGTGATAGTATTCAGACCCTTGGTGAAGTATAGACCATAACCAAGTGTTCCTTTAACATATCTTAATATTCTTTTAGCAGCTGTAAGGTGTTCAGTTGTTGGTGATTGCATAAATTGACATACCTGATTCAATGGGATCAGAAAGTAATTCACCATATTTAGTGCTTAACTTTGTACCTGGAGAGCAAGGTTTTGAGCCCATCATGTTTGTCTTTTGCAAGAGATCCAGTGCAGACCTTTGTCAGTTGTTTTTACTTCCATTCCTAAGAAGTGGTGTAGAGATACCAAGTCTTTTATAAGGAAGTACTTTTTGAAGTGCTTAATGACAAAGTCACAACAAATAGAGGAGCTTACAGTGATGATAATATCATCCACATACACAAGTACTATAATGATTATGTTTTGAACTCTTTGAACAAAAAGAGAAAGATCAGCTAGAGATGGTTGAAAGTTTAGTTCTATCAGCACATCTTTAAGTTTCTCATACCAGGCTCTAGGTGCCTACTTCAGTCCATATAGAGATTTGTTTAACTTGCTGTTGATGGTGGATTTTGGCATAGGGATAAAATAGTAAATTGCCTCATTAATATTGTTCCGCACAATGTTCGAGGGAATGAGTCCTTACAAATGCCTGATTGGATCATACTAGTCTCCAGGATTATATATATAGCTTTCGCAATGCCGTTGGACCATGAGGGTTTGCGACCCCTCACAAATGCCATTTTCCAGTGGCACTAATCATAAGAAACAGTGCCAGGAATCGTATATACCCAACAAAGCATAGTGAGACATCCTTTAACCAGGAGAGCATGACTACTGCAGCGACTCTGTTCATGAAAGGGTAATCATGGGTACATAATCCCTTTGACACCAATTATTGATGGTATGGGCTATGGCAGCAATCGCCACTCGGTGTAGCCATTACAAATCATGATTTAGCCAAAAGAATAGGACTCGCCATGATGACTCTGGTTACGGAAATGCCTTGGGCATTCTATGGCCAATCCTATTTGGCCAGCGCCGTCTCTTGGCCAGCGCCATCCCTTGGCATGCTTGGCCAGTCTATGGCCAAGCCTATTTGGCCAGCGCCGTCCCTTGGCCAGCGTCGTCCCTTGGCCACAGTCGTCCCTTGCATGCTTGGCCAGTGCCGTTCTTTGGACAGCGTCGTCCCTTGCATGCTTGGCCAGTCCATGGCAAGGCCTATTTGGCCAGCGCCGTCCCTTGCATGCTTGGCCAGTCCATGGCAAGGCCTATTTGGCCAGCGCCGTCTCTTGCATGCTTGGCTAGTCCATGGCCAAGTCTATTTGGCCAGCGCGTCCTTTGGCCAAGCATATTTGACCAGCATCGTCCCTTGCATGCTTGGCCAGTCCATGGCCGTCTATTTGGCCAGAGCCGTCCCATGCCCACTTGGCCAAACCTAATCTTGGGCAATGCCAGCCTATGACGTGCCCTGGCCACTTGGCCAATTATCTTTCAGGGAAGCGCCAGCCTATGGCGTGCCTTGGCCACTAGGCCAAATCTCCTCCAAGACGGCGACATCCTGTGATATCCCCGGGCACTTGGCCAAACACGGTTATGGGCCATGACATGCCCTGACCACTTGGCCAAACCTATGGACAAACATGTTCTCATGATCTACTCAACTTACCATTCATGGTATTGCAACAAAGGTAATCTCATGTCAATGCATACTCTAGTCAAACACATGTTTGAGGTGTTTCCTGAGTATTCTCCAGCACGAAAGTCATCTCACTTCTTTTGAATGTTTTCCTTATGATGAATACTGCTCAAGACTCAACGTCCAGTGATAGCAAAATTAAGAATTCAACACAAGTTGACTCGAGCAACGAGTCATACGCATTATTCAACAGACATGTCAAACGTGTCACAAATGGGGGGATTTACATTAGGATTTTGGTATGGCGGTCTACGGCAGTTGTGGCGTGACACCCACTTAGAAAGAGGTTATGTTCGTGGGAAATACTGACGTAATGGTAGTGGTCATGACTGGCACTTAAGCTATCTCCATGGGAGTAACTCCATCAATCTCCACTTTACCATTTCCCTCCACGATTAACAAGAGATCGGTGTATTTCTGAACATACTATAATAGATGATTCCATCTGTTTCCAAGGATAATTCAACTCAACTCAATTCAACTTACAACCTGAACTTGAAATCAAATTCAATTCAATCTCACGGCTAGTGAAATCCTTGAAAAATCTTAGGGAAAACCAAGTTGTTTCCGAAAACTATCATTTTCCTAAGTTGTTCAGAAACCACACAATACCTAATACCTGATCTCACTCTTTCTCTGCTTCCCTCCCTAAGACCAACCCTATCTCTTCATCTGTGACCGAAGCAAATATGGAACGACCATTGTCTTCGTTTAGGATAGATTTGTTCGACTTTGATCTCTCGAACTTAAAAGTACTCTTTTGCAGTACATTGTTTTTCTTACTAAAACAATTGGCGACCACAGTGGGAGATCAATCTCTCGGTTCCAAAAAACCTCATATAAGGATGGTCAAACTTATGTTGGGATCAAACATCAAATCAACTTTACACCCATGGATAATGACAACGCCATCACCACTGCAATTCCAGATGTCCTCACAACCCAGTTATCATCTTCCCCTAGTGCTAGCCTTTTCCTCTCAAAGATTGTTCCTACTCCAAAGTATCCATTCTGCTCAAATGAAGGCGGCAGATCCTCGAGCCAGAGCACGTTCTTATCTGGAAGCCTTGATGTCCCAGCCAAGTCAACCACCAGAAGTCATGAAGACAACTATGGCCACCGATGCTCGAAGTCCACAACGTAACATTAAGAAGACAACCATGCCTGGTGATGCCCGACGACTACACACTCCTGATCATGGGAGAAGAGTGAAGGAAAACGAGGGTCGGCCAATCAAGAATGTCACTACCAAGGATCTAGAAAGATTCATACAAGCGTATGAGGAAAAGACGAAACCAGAGCCGACTCATCATTATAAACCCCCTATTCTAACAGGCTGCAAAGAATTCCCCTACCACATGTCTCCCCTATGTTTTCAAAATATGATGGGAGTGGGAGTGCACATGAACACATATCCCGGTTTGCGGAGTTGTTGGGAGAACATGAACGTGATTATGATCTACGACTCAAAGAATTTCCAAGTCTCCGACTGGAAATGTTTACACCTGGTAAAACAGTATCCCACCCAATAACATTGCTACCAGGGGAAAATGGTGAACACTTTCTAAAAGAAGTACTTCTTCGTCGACGAAAGAGTAACACTGTCGGATCTAGGCGGAATATTCCAGCACAACAAGAAACCCCCGTCGACAGCCAAATATCATCAGCGACGGCCCTAGCCTTATTGGAAAAAACAAGCACAGAAGTATATTCCTCCATCCCTCAACGACGTCTAAGAAGTATTTCGATCCAAGTTGTTTCAGAAGAAGGAAAAAGGGAGACCCCAGCCATGGCAGAATATCAATCCAAGCGCATACTCCCAAGATTGACGACACCGCCAACACATGAAGAGACAATCAAGCCACCTGATTTCCCCTGCCCTATGGTAAAAGTGATCGAATGACTAGAGACATGGATACAAAGTGGGAAAATCAAAGTGCCACATGTGTATAAGCAATGGCTGAATAGAAAACAAAATCCAGATGTTGTCATTTCAATAGATTGATTCATCACCCCACTAGGAATATTACAACTTAAGGTAGATATTTAAGAAGAAGGTTGAAGCAGGAAAGCTCCCGAGGAACAACATTCAATGCTATACCGCGGGCTTCACTACAGAAGGAGAAAACCTTTGGGTCAGGAAGCCACATTGTTGTTCCAAAAGTATCAAGAATATCCCTGTCTCTGATCCTGCATCAAAAGACATTACTTGTAATGGAGAAGATACGATGGCAGAAGGATACCATCACAATGAAGAATCACCCGAAGATGGAGTACGAAAAGCCTCACCGCAATTACTAGATGGTACTAACTCGACCACATGTGCCCTTGAGGCAGTGAATGTTGGAACAGAAGAAATCCGATACCTATCTCCGTCAGTTCGATGCTGTCACCACAAGAAAGAAGATGTTTACGACAGTCGAGTTACCCGTCACCTCGTCGGCAAATAAAATGAAGTATCGCCATCAATTGGTACTATCAGTGAAGTAAACAAGAGGAAAGGCACAACCACAAAAAATCCTCAGTTCAAACGTTCCATCCGTACGTCAACCTCAACATCTCTCTCAGCAGGAGTTGCGCAACG